>JAQGAI010001769.1:0-13782 GCA_034696905.1 Lepidocyrtus violaceus
ATCTTAGCAGCAGCTCCCCAAGATGGGGCTGCGCCAGGAGCTGTTGGAGTGGATCCATCATCGGGATTTACTGCAGAGGAAGTTCAGTCAGAAATAAATAGGCAGCAACAACTTCTCCAACAGCATCAGCAACAATTACTCCAACAACAGCATGAGCAAGTTCAACAGCAAATCCATCTTCAGCAAATGCAACAGCACTTGAACAACAGTATAGCTGCGCATGCTGCAGGGATGATTCAAATTGGAGATCCAAATGTATGTCCGCCCCAGTCTATGGTGCCGATTTCCATGTCCGGGGTTCCAATGGCGGTGGCAATGCCTATGAATCAAGCAACTTTCCAAATAGCAGGGTCGGAACAGCAACAAAATATCCAACAGCAGCAAACGTCCGCCGGTTCGGAGTTTGGGACGCCTCAGCAGTCCACACCAGAAAATACTGTCACTGCTGGCGATACTCAACTTGGAGGGGCAGCAAGTCAAGGCTCACTGGAAAAAGTGGGCAGTGACACTGCACCCTCTACTTTGGAGGATCTCCAACAGAAACTTCAAATGATTGGGGCAAACACATCCACTGGCTTGGAAGCTTCTACGGGAGTTGGTGGTGGCAGTGACGGAGGAATGAGTAATCAAGGTACAGCTACAGCTGGAACTAGTTGCCAACCAACAACGCCACAATCCACCCACACACAGGAAAGCTACATCCTTGCATTGCAACAAAAGCTTTCACAAATGACGGAAGGGATGATATCAGGATCTGGAAGTGACTCCGGAACACCACAACCCGAGCAGGCTCAGTTGACATTGGGCTCCTCAGTTGGGGGTGGGACGGGAGGTACAGCAACGCCAGTACTCACAAAAGATAGTTCTGTGGATGGCTCCAACAAGCAAAGGGTTCGACCGGCTGCGATGGACTTCCAAGATTTGGAGGCTGAACTGTATAAAATTCACACCGGTAATAAGAACCAGCAACAACAGCAACCTCAACAAATGGCTCCTACCGCTGTCCAAGCCCAAACGCCACAGCAAATGATGAGTGCCGTCACAATGGGAATGAATTTGGCAACCCAATTCTCTCCTGCAGCTGCTGCGCAGCTTCATGCACAACAGATGCATGCTCAAACCCTCCTAACAACTTATGTCCCTTCTCCCTATCAGCCATACCAAAGTTTTGTGGCTGCGTCACCGCACCATCAAGACGTTACGGGTGGTCAGATGACTGATCCCTCCGGACAGTCTGGCGTAGGTCAGCCTGGTGGCAACCAACCAGCTTTTCTCCATCACCAACCACAACTCATTCAAGGGCCGTTGGGTCCAATGATTCATCATGGCGGAGGTCCAATCAATTTATCGGGTATGCCAATCCATCCAGCGGCTCTCCAAGGACAGTATCCTTCCCCAACTCCAATGCATCCAAGAGGTTTGTGTGAACATTTTAGTTTTAAATTAAATAGTCTTAGTTAGTATTTATTTATCTGTCGTTCGTTCTTATTCTTTTGTAGTTGTAAGTTTTTTTTGTAGAATTTTTTTCTTTATATTAATTGTTGTTGCTATTTATTATTTTTGTATTTATTTATTTATTGTTGTTTTTCTTCAATTAATTTTGCACAATCACACAGCTAACAGCACAGTCTCACCAGTGCCTCCAGCAAATAGTCCAGCACCGTCTGCTTCTCAGTTAGATGAACAAAGTACTTCTGCTAGCAAATCAGTGTCTGATACTAATAATTCTCCTCCTGCTCTTGATGAAGGGGAGCGATTAGCCCCGACATCATCCACGGGGTCTTCTCAGGAAGAGAGTAAAAATCTGTTGGCTTTGCCTTCAAACGACGGCACAAGTAGTTGTAACACTGCAGACAGTAATAGTGAGAATGTGAGCTCTCAGCCAGTTAAGAAAGTATCTCGTTTTCAAGTCAGCATAGTTAGAGAAGGTAACAAGTTGCTTGTAACTGTAACTAGTTTTTTTTAAATGTACTTTAAATGTACGTAATTTTTTATTGCTTCTTTCGCAAATATTGAATGAAACGTTCGTTGCATGCGTAATACGTACTGTTTTCACGCTGCTTTCGTAGTTGTTCTTCAATGATTATTTGGGATGATTAAGTTATGAACATAATATTTATATATTATTTTTCAGATACGTCCGGTCAAACAGGGTCTGATCCCTCAAAGGAGGTTGCTACAACAGCAGCCACACCCAGCTCCACTGCAGCCGAGCTACCAAGTACTGGAGGAGATGGGACCCAGCCGCAAGCCGATCCATATCAACAGGTTCAGAGGAGGGAGCACACAAACCCGATTCGTAAAGGACGTTTTAGCGTGGTCACCCATAAGCCCGATGAAGTGGAGGAAATCACAACCGGGGTAATTGGTCTGGAAGAGCTGTCGACGACCCCGAGCTCGATAGCAGCCACGTTGATACATGATCTCCAACTCCAGACATCGCAACCAAGTATGTTTCATCAAATGCAAAATGCTGCCGCTTCCGCACTTTCCGCACCTTCTCTAGTTGCTACTGCTGCACATGCACATGCTGTGAATTTGGAACAGCTTCAGGCTATCATTGTTGCTGATAATTGTCATGTTGATGGTGATAATGGGGGTGGTAGTGGTTCTGTTGACGCTAATGCTAATAATGCACAAGATGCTATACCGCAAGATTTTCTTCAGAGAAGGTTTTCACAATGTCTTGCTATTCCAGGACAAAGTTTTCATGGGCCACCGGTGTTTGTGACTGCAGGACCAGCCATTCAGGTAAGAAAAACATGCGAAATACCACTTTGAAACCCATAAGTCAATTTATATCTGGGAGAAAGCGTTCCTTTTTTTACAATATCTCAACCTCCATTTGATATCCTTAGATGCTGATGGATGGAGGCACGGGAGGCGGACAAGTTGCAGTTGCTGGCTCACCCTCGGATGAGCATCAACGATACCTGGAAAAACTCGGAAGGCCTTCCTCCGCAATGTCAGCGTCCATGGGACAGGTAAGCTATTCAAAACACTCCAGATATATATTTCGGGATCTTTTCGCTCCTCTTTTTTTATGCCAGAGAAAGCTCTTGAAACTTCTTTCTTTATATTTTGCAATTTCAATCTCCAACAATTATTGCAATCAGTTTTATACAACTATTTTCCCCCATCAATCAAAAAACAATCATTTACGTATGACTAGTTTATTTTGCAGTTTTAATTGCGTTTTGTTTTATACTATATCGCAGCGTATTCTTACATAATAATTAATGTTACGTTTGATGTGTTTTTATCTGACTGTGAGTCTTCGTTATAAATGCGAATTGCAATTATGATAAGCATGATAAATAGGTAGTTCATCTATATTTGGGGAAAACGCGTTTGAGTTTTTTGATCTTCACAGAAGATTTCTTGAGTTTCTTTTCTCTCTTTCTCTCTCTATCTATGTTTTTATCTACCTATCTCTCTTTCTAACAAAAGGATTTTTGATTTCTACTTTTTTTCTTATTTTTGTTTTGTTTTTTTCCGTTTGTTTTTTTATTTTCTTCTTGCCAACTCTGCGCTCACAAAACAATCATTGCGTTTGCATAACATCTTTGAAAACATCACACAACATTTAAAAAAAAACCACATGAAGATGATGGTGGTTGATCCGACCTCTGGCCATGCACTCCCGTTGCATAGCGTGACGTCATCCATCAATAGCCCAGTAGGTCAAAGTGCAGGGCCGGCGTTGGGCCGCCGTCGTAAAATATCGATCATTAGGGTGGGTTTACCTCCTCCAATGGTTGTGCCTACTTCTGCCAATGTTACTCCCGTCCTCGCCACCGGAACCATGGTGGAGCCAAAGCAGCAACAGCAGCAAAGGATAGTCAAAGCTCCCTTCGTTCATCAAGAAGGCTCCTCCACCGCCCCAGTACAAAGGGACCCGAAGCCCCCAACGTTTCCTCCCGTGGTCCAATCCTCCTCTGATGGAACTATTGCGGCGAAAATAGCAGCGGCTACGGCTCACCTAGAGAAAGGAGAATCGGGTGGAAGCAACTCTTCCCAGCAGAGTCCAGTAAGCCCTCTTACAGCTGCCAAGCGGCTTGCCAGTCAAAGTATGGCGGATTTGCCTTCAAAACTGTCGGAAATATTCAAGTCCTCTTCATCATCATCTAGTGGGAAAGTGAGCAAGAACCTGAGCTCGATGAAGACCCTAGCAAAGTCCTGCGCAGATCTGAGAAGAATTGATGATTCCGTTGATGATCCAGAAGAGATGGAGAATGACGAGGCGTCCAAAACTGCTCAGAACAGTCCAAAAGATGCGCATCCCAGTGGAAGTAGAAGCGTTACAAGTTACCTAAGCCCGTTAAATAGTCCTACGGTGAACCCCGCCTCCAAGTTCAGTTTCCCAACTACTCCAACTTCCTCCATGTCTTTCTCAAGTCCTCGTCACGGTCCGCTGGATATGGAAGTCATTGAGAGGAGGATAAAGAAGGCTTTCATGAGTAGTAAAACTGCTCAGTCCATGTCCAGCATGTTACCTGGGATCACTCATCACAGCACCAGCTATACCATCCATCCCCAATATTCCACTTGTCGGGCGAGTGTCCTTGGCTCCCCTCCAATGAGCAGACCTAACAAGTTTGCCGCAGCCGTGTCAGAAAAGATCCTGCACAATCCTGAGCTTCAGCAGCGTGCCAGGACCAGAAGCCGCCCAGATTCCATTTCCGACTCTGAAGATGAAGGTTTCAAAGAAACAACACAAAAGTACGGTGGCTCCAAAAGTGCCTTATCAAGTCCTCGCCTCTCCCCCACCAAAGCATTCAAGTTGGGAACCGCAGGTGGAGGCATTGCAGCGAGTGGCCTTGTCGATGATCCCAGTCGTCTTCTTAAAGCAAAGCTGAAGCAAACCCACTCACTAACCAACCTACCTGATTCCATAATGAGGGAAAAGACAAGGTCCGCATCAGCCCACGTTAGTAAAACAACTCCACCTGTTTTAAAAGAAGGAGTGGAAGATACCACATCCCCAATCCGTCCTCGAGACTTGAAGATACCCCCGACGCCGCCTCCAACAGCAATCCCCGATTCTTCCTCCAACACCGATGAAAGTGTCTATTACACCGTACACGGCGGCTTGAATGCCTACTTCGGCCCCGTCCGACATCTCCGAAGATTCGAAGAATGTGAGAGGATTGACCACGAGGGGGACTACGTCCTGGATGAGAGCTTCGAAGACATGCTCGACGAGGAAAGGCAGCAAGGGCACAGCTTCGAAGAAGGGGGACTCTACTATCCCCATCCTGGGGGAAGCCAAACTCAACAGCATCCTTTCTACTACCCCTTCACTAGTGGGGCAAGTGCAAACAGTTATCATAACACGAAGCGATCCGGCTCCCCCTCCAGCGGCTACAAAACCATGGGTCCTTACCGTTTCCCAGTAAATCCTTATGCCACCATTGGCTCCAATTGTGACCCCACGTTGGCAAAATATTTGAAGGAGAGGGAGAGACATAGGCAGCAGCAATATAACAAGTATTATGGCTTGCTGGTAAGAGGACACAGAAAAAAAAACCAAGTAACTTTACAAGAACAAGGGCAATTTTATATGTAAATAAGTGTGGGTTGGGGGAGGGATAAAGCTGGGAGATGGGATGGGGAACAAATAAACAAACATGCACTAAATACACCGGCCACATATAAATGGGACGGGCGAATACTGTAAAAAAGGCACATAAAAAATAATAATTTAAAGCTTAAAAACAAAACCAAGCTTCTTTCATTCAAGCAAGGAAGGAAGTGAAGAAAAAAAAAACTGTTTGGGAAGTTGACACTGCTACAGACGCTACGCTGTACTGAGTACTGACTGGGCTTTTAACTTATAAAATATGGTCGGAGTTTCATAGAATTTTAGATGCGTTTAGTTTACTACATACGCTGCATACAGACTAGCTACTCACATTAAAATATAATGGTGCAATGCAATTTTATCGGTAATTTTTAGTGCGCGTGTAGGTTGTTAAGCGTAAAAGAAATAATTGCGGTTGGTTGGCTTGTAGCTTGATTGTTTTAGACTGTTTAGACTGCTTTTTCTCTGTATTTTTTGCTTGTTTGGATGGTTCTGGTTGTTGGTCTGGCCTCTTCTGCTTAACTGTCTAAAATACAGTTTGAAATGAAGTAGGAATTGCAGGAAGACAGGCTTTGGTTATAAAAATTAAAAGAAAAATCCATTCAATGGAATTGGGTTTGTCTTTGCTACTTGCGATTCCGTCATGTCTTTGCTCACTCTTACATAAACCTTCTTGAGACCTATTTCCTTTCTTAATTTTTGCTATATTTTTTTGGTGTTTTATTTTATCCATTTATTTATTTAATTTATATTTATGTGTTTATTTTTTTTATTGATATGGACGGGAAATGAAAAAGTTGGGTATTTTGTAAAATGCTAAAGTTTGATTTATTTACTGAATGTGGCTCTGTAGGGAGAAGATGACCATGAGGTTGATGGAGAACGTGAATCTCGGAGAAGACGGTCCTATGAGATGGATCCAGAGTATCAAGATCTGTTGGAAAAGTAAGTTCTGGAGTGAAAGCAATCATCATCGTGGCTTTGAACGGGATTTTAATTTGAAGAGGGACTTAATATTTTTTTGTAAAATATATTTCACAGGCATAAATTGGAAGAGGATGATATGAGGGCAAGACACCGTTTAGAATTCGACCTGTTTTTGAAGCGGCGTAAAACAAGATTAGCGACGGTTGCTGTGATGGCTGCAGCTGCGGAGGAAGCCGCTGCCCATCAACAGTCCCATCATCAGAGTCATTATTCTCCTGGACAAACACAGTACTACACACTTCCTTCGGTTCACCCCGGCGCTGCAACGTTGATGAGTCAATATGGGGCAGTACCGGGTGGTCACAATAGAACTGCATTCCTTCCAACAGCTGCCGCTATTGGATTGCACATGCAGCAGCAACAGCAGCTTCAACAACAACTTCAGCAGCAAGCTGCAGCCGCATCCAGGGGATATGGTGGCTCTGTTGCGGATCAACTTCACCTTCAGCATCTTCAACAGCAACATCACCAGCCTGGGTCCAGTCTGGGACATGGGTTCACATTACCTCTGCAAACCGGCAATTTTCAACACCACCTTCACAACATGAAGCATTTCCGAAATGCGGGGGGAGTCGGCACTCCCACTCAACAGCAGCCTGGCGGTAACACCGGTGGGGAAGGTCAAGGGGGTGTAGGTAACAGTTTGACACCATCCCCAACTGTATCCCCGACTCCTGTGATGCCTCAATCCTGCCCTTCGCCATTACCTCCGGGTGAACAACAACATTCCAATAACATGCAGTCCGCTCCGATTCCTTCCGCCGGCTCCTCCATGGTTGGCCAGACAATTTCCCAGTTGACGGCTCAAAGTCCGGAGTACAGTGTGAGCGGCAGTCTTCAAGGGCAAGGCTCAACACCAGACACTCCGACAAGAGTACCTTTGATTCCCCACCCTCAAGCGGGGATTCCTGGCCATTTGGAAAATCAAATGGGAAGCTATCAGATGACATCCCCGTACAATCAGATGAGGACACCAATGTATGGGCAAGGGGGTGCTGGACCATCTCCAGGAGCACCTGCAGGGTATCCCAATCCGACTGCTTATCATCCAGCCCCAGCGGGTTATTACTTTCAGCCGGGCTATATGGGTTAGGACCTCATTCAAATCGTGGATTTCCACTCAATTTTGCTCTCTAAAAACTAACAACATTTTGCTTAACCGCTTCTCCACATTTTTTGTCTAACCCTTCTTGGAACCATTTCATAAGCCTCTCTCTTTTAATCTCTTCTCCCTCCCAAAATAGGAATGCAAACGTTGATGCCTCACCACCAACTCCCACAAAATATGAGGTACGCAACGATGCAAGGTCATCCAAACGTCTCACCAACCCCTCCGCCCCAAATCATGTATCATCATGCCGGAGCTTCGCCTTACGGATCAACGGGAGCCTTCCAACAATGGCAGTTCCAACAGCCTCCTCCTGCAGCAGCGCCTTCACCCGCTCCCTCATCCCAACCTCAAGGTGGTGGGGGAGGGAGTGATCGAGCCACGCCGAACCCAGGAATGATGTTCCCTCAAGAGTACCATAATTATAGTCAGCTTCCAGCTGGATTCGTTATTCCAAATAATCCTGGTCCAGGGAGCACTTCCGGATACTCTCCAAACAACACCGTTGCCGCTGCCCCATCTCCACACCCTCAGCAACAACAACAACAGCAACAACCACAGTGATAAATACGCTTTTAACTCCTTAAAAAAATTAATAATTCGACTTGGCGCTGAAAGGAAAAGAAAAGGAAAGTTTTTGTTTAGCATGGCATTAATTATGTAATTCTTTTTAAAAAATATTCACTGCATCCACGCAGCCAGCCGCCGCATCATCCTTCCTTGGATGCTTGTTTGGGATGAAATAAAACCCTTGTTGTGATTATAGTACATTTACATGTATAATATAATACGGTCTACTATAATATCTGTCTTTTTTAGATAAATGTAATGAACTTTTTAATTAAATGCGCATTTGAATCCACTTAATAAACGTGTATGTATAATCTAGGTGAGGAAAGATAAAAATTCCTCCGCTTTCAACAAAACCTAACAAGCCTTTTATAAAAATAGTTGGAGAAAGTTAGGATTTAAAATAAAATGAAAGTGAAAACGCGACTAATTAATGTTTATTTGAATTTTAAACAGAAATAATATTATAGTTATTTGTACGTGTTTTGGGGGTAATGACCAAAGTAGAAGGTTCTGAATGATGACGGAAGTAAAAAAAAGTAGCTGGAGAGATTGTACTGTACTTGTACTGTTAAATGTTTAAAAAACTAGAACCGGGTCAACCGTCGGAGAGAATGTGCAAGATGCAATATATTTATTTTATAAACATGAAAAATAAACTCTGTAGATTTATTATTAAAATTTACAATTTTAGAGATCTGACTTTGCTCGTCTGAGATATGAATGAAAATAACTGGAATGAACAGGAACCCATTAATAATGGATTGTTTGTGTGTATGTATAACTATTTTCGTTTCGGGGGAAAAAAAAATATGTACATCAACAATTTTAGATTAATGGATAGTTCTCCTGAGAAAAAAATGTAAAAGTTTTACTATTTAATTACGTAATCCAGTAATAAATAATAAAAAATTGCATATACCTTAATACAATACCATATATTTTTTAATAATTTAATTGTTGTCTATAAATATTTTAAAGAACAAGGAAGAGGAGAGGGAAAGATCTTCAATTTATTCACTTCCGGCTTATAATTTATAGGCTTCATGTGCTCTAAAAGGAAAATTGTAAAGGAAAAGGGGTGGATTTTAGCTAAAGCATTTAGGTAGGATCGGAGAATTGACGGACTTGACTAAAAGAATAAATAAATGTGTAATTTGTAAAAACAAAATCGTTTCAGAAATTAGAAAAAGAAGAAAAAAAACAGCGGCAGTAGTAGTGTTCCTGGCCAATGGAAGTTAAAAACGAACTGTTATTTTGAGAGTGATGGAAAATGAGATTAAAATTATTAAAAAATGTAAAAAAGCCTAACCGCTTTTTTGCTGTCTTCGTGTACGTGTCTTTGTGAAACAATTATATAAATTATACTTACCCAATATATTTAAAGAAATATTAAAATACAGATAATAAGCTTATTTTTATCTTATTTTTTAAATGCGATTTAAAAGGAAAACAGAACTTGGGAATTTAATTGTATAATAAAAATATAATTTAGTTGTGTATAATTATGCATGACCTTTGTAATAATAAGCAATTTGATTTGCTTTTATGAAATAAGCGTTGAGCCAGCATTGGGCTTGCTTTTGTCGCTGATATATACTAATAATGATCATGATTTTCAACTATTGTCAATGTCAATTTATAAACTGAAGTTAAGTTAAGTTTTAACATGCGTTTTTGTTTCTTTCCAAATATTTTCCCAATGGACTTTTACTGTAAACACTCGAAGAATGTGAGATAAATGAGAAAGAGGAATCAATTTTTATGTATTGATAATAATAGGAACGCTGCTGAGTTAATTGCTATCATTAATTCTAATTAAGTATGAAAAAACAGAAAGATGAGAGAAAATATGTTTTCTGTATTAATTAATTGTATCCGTCATAAATTACGTAATTCAAACTTTTCCACTTAAAGCAGGATCAGAGGAATTTTTCAGGAGAAAAGGAGGAGACGAGGAGAGAAAGGATGTAAGTGACGAAAGTAAAAGGTTTTTGGAGTAAGGTACATCACAATACTGATCATCTTCATTCATTTCCATTAATTTTTGTTTTGTGGAAAGGTTGGATTGAAGGTAATAGCTAGTCATCCATCGTCATATCATTATTAAGTAATTGATAGTTGTTATTAACTAATTATTACAGTAATCAATAATATTATGTAACTTAAATGAGAATAGGATAAGGTTAACCAAGCTTAATTGTATTTTACCGAGGGGAAAAATATGGAAGGAAGGAGAAAAAAAGATTTAAAAAAAAGAGACGAACATGAATAAAAAAATAACATCTAATAAAAATGATGAAGAGAAAGAAAAATATTTTGGTTTTTGAGCAATTTTAATTTGCATTCTTGATGCTTGTTTGTTTTGCGCATAATACTCATATAAAATGATTCATTCGTGGTGATGATTTATAATGCTTGATTAAATACGCGAGTTCGGAAACGTTTTTGTTTTCACACCATTTTCATCTTGTTTTTATTTAAATATAAAATTATCATATCGAAACATATATAACGATAATATAATTAATAATAACTGATAACATCATCCTCCTCATCAACAAACGCTATCAAATATTTTTTTAACTGAGATAAACAAATAAATTATGTTTAATATCGGATTCTTTCTATTTTGTAACTGTTAAACTTTTACCTGAAGATCTGGAACAGAAAGGTAAACAAATATTTCTGCCTGACTAAAAACAAAAAGATGATTTGACTGTGAGAGTAAGTCTTAAAAAGTAATCAAATGATTTTTTGTAAATATATTGCAATAGTCCAAGATTAAAAAAAACAGTAATAATTTGTCATTTACTACATCATCTGCTTTGAGTTCTAAAACTAGCCATCGCATGAAATTGAGATGGAAAGACGTATTACATATTTCATAAAATGAACAATTACTTTTGCACTACTACACTTGAGAAATGGAATAAGAAGTATAGCTACAATATTTTTGTTTAAAAAACTGGCAAGAAATGAGAAAAAAGAATAGTAATTGATTTAATTAATTGTTGAATAACTTTTATATTATTTCAAGTCCTTAACACACTACAAATCTTTACAAAAACATTTTTGAAGTCTAGTCACTAAAAAACGATGTTTCATATCATGTAAAAAAGAGTTTGTTTATTCGTCTTCCCCCTGCTCAGATTGCTCGGACTTCTCTGGCTCCTCCTCGACTGGGGTCTTCTTTGGACGGCCACGTCCACCACCTCGGCCGCCAGCGGTTGATGCCTGCACAAATAAAATATAAATATTTTTAAACCTGATAACCTGGATTCAAAAAGCTACCTGGCAAGTTAGCGATTTTTTAATGACTGGGTTATTTATAAATCAACTCTATTTACCTTCTTAGGAGTGGCCTTCTTGCCAGCCTTGCGTCTACGTCCACCACCACTACCCTTGGGGCGACCTCGACCCTTCTTTGCCGGTGGTCCGCTGTCCCCATCAGTTCTCGCACGCTTCTCAGCCTTTGGCTTATCCCCCCCGGTATCTGCCTTGGCAGGCCTGCCTCGGCGCTTCTTCGCTTCGGTTCCAGCGTCGTCAGACATATTGTAAATGGATTAGTTCACTTAATCTGCAATTTTAAGAAAAAGAAATCACACGTCAATTAAAACTAAATCATAATTTCAAATAAATTAACTACCCAAACAACGTTGTCTCACGTCACCCCAGAACCCATCAACAGCAACAGTAAAATCCCCACAACCAACCCAAACCAATATCTACCCTCATCTTTATTAAATTATTTTATTTCTACATAAATAAAATTTTATTCCAACTATAAAAAATTCCACATTACAAAGCACAAACCCACCTCAACCAACTCAATTTTAAAAATTAAACTTACTTCTTCCAACCACCTCAATTAAAATTAATTGTAATTGCAAACAACACGACAAATAGAGAAAAAAAATCCTCTACTTTTACTTTCTCAGAGCACAGCACAGAAGAGAACACTGTTAATCAAGTTCCGTTCCTTCCTATAGCATTCTCGGTCAGAGAAGAGAGAGTCAGTAAGATATACAGTTGCACTTTTGCTTGATTTTTTTTATCTCGTAAAAACACTCTTTCAAATACAAGCTCAAGCTAAATCAGCAGCACGGAGGAGCATTGAACAGAGCGAAAAATACACTTCTCTCCTCGAACAACAACAAAAACACCCTCGGCTTCCACCAACCAAACGCAAACCACTGCTTATTTTGTGCCGTTCGTTCGTTCCTTCTACTATTCTAACCTGAAACTTTTACTGAACAAGCCCAAGCCTACATCAACCACCTCAGCTCGAGCCCTAGTCCAAGCTTGAACACAATATTCAAACAACTTTTTCATACGAATTGTCAGCCAGGCCAAGCCAGAAAGAAAATATTATGTAATGTAATGATGATACTGTCACCGACCGACCAAGTCAAGTCCAAAATGTATTATCATATCCTGTGGGAGCTCTAAAAAAGCTAAAAATTCATATATGAAGTCAACCAGAGATGGAACGGAACGTGAAAAGTCCAACCAGAGAAAAACAAGAAATAACCAAATCATAATATTCTTCTTAATTCGTATTTGTTTCCAAACTTCATCTACCCTTTTTCATTTGTTGTGCAAGCTACTTAACGAATACATTTTTGTCAATTAATTAATTATCCTCGCTATTCTTATTAGATGTTAGAGATGACTCATTCGTACTCGTATGACATAATATAAAATATAAAGTTAAGTATATTCTTTTTCCTTCCTCAACTTTTTTGTTTCTGAGCTTGTTTTTAGCCATCAATGATATGGAACGAGAAGAGAATGAACGCGATGGGTAAGAAAAGCCAAGCCGATATGAAAACTAAATGCAAAATGCGTACAGCAAACAAAACAACAGAAACCTGTGCGTGCACTCGACCCTCTCTCAAAGGCCCAAGAAAAGGATGAAAAATACAATTGGCTTGATATAAACTTAAAAAAGGTAAGAAAGGGCAAGGCAAACATTTTTACGCTTCGCGTAGATCCGTCCATGCACAAGAGTGACAACAAACAAAACCGAAAAACAACAACAACCACAACAGCACTCTCAAATCTCAAGCGCAAGCGACTAAAAAAAATGCACGGCTGCTTTTGAGCGCTTATTTTTTAATTAAAAAAAAAACAATGCTTTTGGGCAACTACCAATACACAATATGCCAATGCACTATCTTAAATATCTAAATGCGAAGACCAAAGCTGAAAGCCAAAATTTCTTTGCAGCTGCTTCCGAACTGTGAACTATCAACAATTAAAACAATTATGCTTAGAAGGCGATATGCCGGCACGCGCAGCGGTGATATAATGAAATGAAAGTTCGGGAGATGATCACAAATTAAAAAAAATGCTTTTAGTTTTTTAAACATAAAAATTGCAGTCGATTAAATTACAAATTAAAATCTACTAAAATTACCATGTGTTAAAAAACTGATTAAATCTTAAAATTTTGCAGTGCTTTCCTACATCCTACACACTCTATACTTCAACTAATCTATCAATTATCTCCACTCCCCTCCCCCATCAT
>JAQGAI010001770.1:0-13775 GCA_034696905.1 Lepidocyrtus violaceus
GGGGGGGTCCTTAGATTGCAGGAGGAAATATATATAGAGAGAAAGAATAGAACGAATAAATTTCCCGGATGTTTTTTTTTGTCCTCCCTGCAAAATTAAGATTAACTCGGTTGATATTTTTTTGCAATATTTCAGCAGAACCATTTTTTTAAATCACTTGATGACATTTTTTCCCTCCCAAACATTGTAGGTGCCTATGTATGTGTATTATTTGGAGTTAACCATGCTGCGTGATGTGATTTCAAGAAAAAATTGTGAATTTTTTTTTTACATCGACTCATTTATCCTTATGATTATTACACCCTCAGTTAAAACAAAGTAAACAGGAAAGTTCGAGATAAACTTATTTCCCTTACCTTGTGTTATGTTATCTTCTAATTATTATTATCGTTGTGTTGGTGAAAGCTGATGATAATGATAATGTGGAAAAGAAAGGAAGGAAGGAAAAACTAATACTTGTGAAATTAGAAACATTTTTCGTTCATTACGGGGGAAACGGAATGAGGGAAGAGAACAAGGTGGAAGTCATGAAAGGAAGGATAAACTTGACATGGCATGTCAGACAAGGGAATGAGATGGGCCGTGTAAAATGTAATGTAATACGGGCTCGTATTCGGTTGAGTAGTAACGTTTGAAATGACGCAAGGAACGTTGCATAAATACTTATGTCTCCTTACATATATCCATGTCCGTATGGTATCTACATAATCTTGTTTCTATATCTGTGACCACTACCCGGTAGTCAGTTCTTCACCCCCAAACTTGTTCCTTTCCCGTTTTTTTTCTTACCCAGTTACGCTCAATGATTTTTGCCTTCTGTTTATTCCTCCACGCTGTCGTCTGTTAGTTTCCTAAAAACACGGAAAAAGGCAATGACATTTGTTGGAAAGTATTACAATTACCATGTAGAAAAACTTGTGAGGATATAGCGAAAATAAAAGAGAATATATTCGTCATGCAGCCAATTCATCCATGTATGTACCTACTACATTACTTCAAATTCTGCGTTGTCCTTCCTCCGGTTCGTCCACAGTCCATATTATAGTGTACGTACAGGACCATGACAAGGGAAGACTAAGAACTGAAAACTTCACTTTTACTTTGGCTAATGATATCAAGTTTATTTTCTGGAACGTATAACTGATGTTACGTGAATGGCCACAGTAAACGCAGAATTCCTGAGAGGAGCTCTTTTGCTAATCTATTGTGGTGGTGGAAGAAGGTAACGTGTTTGCTGGTGATGCAATAATAGGAATGCAAGTGGAATATAAAGGGGAAGCGCAAGTTTAAGTTTCACAGGGGGAGAAGGAAAGCATTACCATTATTAGTAATTTCATTGAAGATAGATAAAAGAAGGTAAAAGGGAAAGAAGTAACCTTGCCACTTTCTCCGTTGATCTAGCCTTTGGCTGGCTGGATGTTCTTGATCTAGACCAGGCTAGCCCATATCCATCCACTTAAGTAGACATTGACTAGGGAGGAGGACGAACAATCAGAAGAACTATCCGGTTGGCCTGTTTTCACGCAAGTTGACTTCGGTTGAATTTGAATTGGATGCATCATGGTTCATTAGAGTCATAAAGATCATCATCATCATCATCCCATCCCGTTGCGTAGATCTTTGGAGGAAAAAGGCGGAAGGTAATCAAGGGAGCATCTAACAATGAGCTACTAAGCTAAAGGGCAAGATTGAGATGATCACTGCGTATGATGCTGATTGAAGTAGTGGTAGTTTTCCTCTTTCTCCTAAGTAGATTGCAAGGTGCAATGTATACACTGCTTGTTTATAATTGATTAACGGCAGCCTTCTCCCTCAGAAAATGCTCAGTAGGAACAATGTCAAGAGAAAGAAGTAAGAAAAGGGTTCTACATTGTAATTACAAGCTGGAAACTTTTATCGTCCTTGAACCGGTCGGAAGGTGTAGAACAAAAGAGTTGTTTTCACTATACTACCCAGAATCGGTCAAAAGGTCATTTTTTTTCTTCACTAAAGAAATGTTGGTGGCGGTGGTTGTAGCAAGTGGCAGCATAGAGGATTTTCAAACAATATGTCTTCATTTTTAGGCTGGCCTGTGAGAAAATCCCATTTCCTTTACAGTTTCCCCACCGAATTACGCAGACAAATCGTTCTCCTTTTGTGTGTGTGGAGGAAACTCAGCCAGCTCAATTTTTAGGGAATGAGAAAAAAAGAAAAATGAATACTTTGCATGTGATGTGGGAATTGGTGCAGGTGAGAAATGGCCTCGAGCAGGCCAATTTTTTTCCAGGAAGAAAAGTGAAATGACAATTTTCCTCTGTCTAAAGTACTTCGTTTCCTTCTATCACTAACTGACTGACTCTTTCCGGCTCCCCTCCAATTCCGTGAATGAGCCCAAGTAAGTGAGTGTATGGTTTTTCCTTTAAATATTTGGAGTTGAAGTTGAGAATGAGATGGAAGGACTGGAGCGGGGGTGAATGACAGAATTGGTTTGGCTCCTTCCCTCCTTCCCAGCCGTTGTCATATTACTACGACTACTACGTAATATTGCTCTTGGCTATATATAGTACATCCAGTCTGAGTATCAGAATGAGAAATTATTCGTGGTTAGGACATATTGAGCATTGAAGTATATTCCCAGGGAGAAAACGCATGAATAACTGTCACATTTAGGAAAACAGAGTGTGGCCAAAAGGCCAATCAATTGCAGTGTGTTGGGTTCATACGAAAATTGCGATGTGATGTCAAAGCTAACGCAATATGTAGGTTCTAAAGTTTTTAAACGTTTGAAGGTGATTGTGTTATGATAAAAGTATGGGAAAAGTTTTGCTCAATAATTGACCTTAAAATAATGCTGACGTTTTTTTTCTATTTTCTTTACAGAGCTCTCACTGCAAAGCAACGATGCACAGAGAAATGTATTATAAAGGTAAAAATTACGTGTTCCAATCGGGAAGTAGAATAAGGGATGACTTATTTTCTTAAAGCTTCATTATAACAATAGACACCTGCTTGTCCCATTCTCCCTGAGGAGCTTATGTGCGCCGCTAATGATCTCTGGAACATGTCGTAGGGATGGGAGCTGTTAATGCCATTATTTTAGAGCGTAGCCTTGGGTCCCCTTCCGTCCCCTTTTCATTGATGAATTGAAATGATGTTGGAGCTTGGGATGCTCGGCTCACTGCTTCATATTTTAATTTCATGTTTAAAAATTCACAGCGCCGAGTTATTACGTATTATGGAAAGGAAGGATCTAGAAACCTACAAAAAAGTTTGTTAGTTGGAATTGGAACTTTCTGTCAGTTTATGATGATTTCATTCATTTAGCCATGAAAACAAAAGGGTGTTATCGTCCTTGCTTAAAATGGACTTGAGTTGGCTGGGTCTTACGCAGCAAAAATAATCTTTTCCCGAATTGTGCTTTCTCTCTGTTCGTTTCCTTGATCCCCCGGCTATACCTAGGTAGGAGCGAGTATGACGTCGGATTACAACGAGAAGAATATTTTGCATCAGTTCCTGTTTTTTGCAATAATTTTATGTAATACCTTAGTAGCTATTGCTAGATTATTACCTACTTGTGCTAAATTGTAAGCTCATGTGTTAAAGGCACCTTGTACATACCTTTAATGGATCAAATGATGCAGGCTCTAGTAAAGAACCAGGAAGTTACCTAGGAACTATTTTCCCACAGTTTTTGGAATTGTTAAATCTCGATTTTTGCTTCCGTTCATTGAATATCAAATATCCATTGAAAGATCCAACGTCGGTAAGGAAGGTTTAAAAGTAGAATCAATAAAAGATGAAAGACGAAACAAATTTAGCTGTTTGATACTTTGTCCTGGAAATCTGGCAACGTGCTGATGCCATGAAATTATTCGGCTGCAGGATATGCTACACTTTACTAAGGTATCTTACGCGTATCCTATTTTATTTGTGACATGACAATAAGGCTATCTGCCGATGAGTATCCCGACCACTTCAATCACAAAACTTGCGATTAGAATATTTTTCGTAAGGAAAAACCAACATGACAGGGAGAAAAACACGGCAGTTCGTGTGGAATAAATGAATGATAAAAAGTGTGGCACTTGATCACGAACGATTATTCTGAAGAAGTGCATTCATTCATGCTGCCGGACATTCCCTTTCAATAAAGAAATAGAGCCCCCCTCCTCCCCCATGGCATGACTCATGTTTTACACGCTGCTTTTAATGCTTAAGACCCTCTTATTTCCTGCTTTACTTACGAATTTTCAGCAAAGTTTCACAACTTCATCCCTGTACTTATATGTAATGCATATTTTCTTTTCTACTTTCAGCAAATACCTGGAAAAATCACCCTTAACAGGATCGTAAGGATATAGTATAGAAAATGATTATTAAGATATGAAATTACTTTAAAAATATAACATGATGGGGGTGTTAGGTTAAAAAATATATAAATTAAGTAGGGCGCAGTAATAAATAAAGTTTATTGGAAAAATGTAAAATTTAATGAACAATGGAGGACTAGCTGTCTTCAACAAACATTTACGCTGATTCTTATTGGAAAAAAGTTAGCAGGTCCCAAATAAGGCAAACCTCCAACGTTTACTCTGAACTTGAAGGAATGATTTTCTATGTAATTGGATATACGGAATTTTACTGACAAAAGGCATATCTTATACATGATTTAATTTGCATTTAATTACAATCTCCTAATGTAAGTTATTTAAGTTCTCTGTAATATTGTTACGTAACTGTGTGTAACAAAGCCAAAAACAAGTTTATCATTAGAAGGCCCACAACTTGACGTTTCGGTTAAAAACAAAGAGTTGGTTTCAGCTAATCTTTTATGTTGAACTTGTTGTATCAGACTTAATTTGTTTGTATTTTATTTTAGAAACTAGGAATTGAAGTTTAATAATTAAAATGTTGTATGATTCCGTTTCATTAGAAAGTGATGATGAAGCTTAAGAATACGTTCTTTAACGCCACTAAATATTTGAAAAATAATAATGCGTAGATTATACTTACTAGTACTAAAGTGTAGAGCAGCAGATGATGCAACTGTTTTGTAATTGCTAATATGATGACATGATTGAGATGATTATGAGTACTTATAATAGTTAACCAACCAGAACTAATTCGCAAAATGTTGACAATGTTGAGACATGACAAATATAAATTTTATATTAACTATGAATTAAAGCAATGAACTTGCTATTTAATGTAGGTAAACACATTATGATTAATCAATGGAAAACATATCGCCAGAATGGAATCGTTTTAGTCGATACAGTTAACTCCGTATTTGCTAACTGTAAAATATACAGACTTTTAAAAGATGGTATGATCGATACTAAAGTAGATATAGTTATAATGATGTTATGGCAATTAGGAAAAAAAATACGTAATATCTGGCGAATAACTTACTAGAAGGAAATAATACAGTTTATTCTGTTAGTGTGCTAATTAACTTAGTTCATTACACTTAACTCTATGGGAGACAGTTAATGAAGCCAACTGAACAAATGAAAGCACTTTGTACATAGCACATTTTGAATTGACATCAAAATAATGGACAAAAATATATATGTTAACGATAAGAATGTAAATTGTTGTTGTTAAAACAACTGTGATGCTGATAACTGACATTGTTGATGATTACATAAGAGTAAAATTTGCTGAGAGATGAAAAAATATTTGTATATACCTTACATATAAATGTACTGTTGTTTGCTGATGGAAAAAATGTCCAAGATATGCAGAGCAAAAACAATATTATGTATGGTATTGTTTCCGTGTTAAATGAAAGTATATATAAAACATAGATATTATCAAATATCAGCTAGGCATTTAAGCAAAACTAATTAAAATTACGTATAACAGTCTATCATTACGTATAACATCTTAGGATTAAAAAATTTTGTATTGTATTTCTTGTACTGCTTTACATAGTTGTTAGCAAGATAATTAACTAATCGTTAACAACGTGGATGTCAACGCTGACGTATGGTAAAAGAAAGGAAAGCATCTTCTAAAAATCAGTTTGCTTCGTTGTAATGCAGAAAAAGAAGAAGATTCCACAAAATTATGTAAATGTGTTTATTGTTGAAATTTATGGATTGTTTTTGCTTCTGTACACTTATTCTATCATTCCACAAGTCCATGTTTTGGTTTGGGTTTTGCTCTGTAAAGTCATAGCTTTTTTTTTGTTTTATTCATTTGAATAATAGCATCTACAGGACTAACTGTAAATTAAGCTGCGTCTTCTCGGCGTACATGATAAGAACAATAAACTGGGTTCGTGGAGATTGGTAGCGTAATTTTATAAGATAGTTGATGTAAAAAAAATGAGTCAACAGTAAATCAATCATCAATGTTATATATTTACAAAAAAAAATTATCCTCGCTAACATAAAGTGTAAAATTATCAATGTTAAACCATGCTAAAAAGATGTTAAGTATGTACTTATATCCTACCTACCTATATTATATGTGTACACTGTTAAGTTTACTGTTTCCCGTTAACACGAATTTACATACAAGGAGCCACTAAAATGTAATGATCAGTATTGTAATAAAAGTGAAAATTTGAATTCGGCGGAGGATGGGTGAATCAATAAAACAAAATTGTTTCATAGTTTAAAAGGGATTAATTTGGGCGGTGAATGCAAGAAAAGGTGCAGAAGTTACATAAAATATTTTGATCGTGATGATGATGATACTTTCATATAACTTATTCATATATCGCAATACCAGATATAGATAATAATATGCGAATGCAAAAAAATAATATGTATAAATAATCCATTTCATCGTAGCGATTACACCATTTGAAAGTTGTTATGAAAGGATCCAAAGTTGGATGGAGAAGGAAAAGTGAAAGTTACATCGTCTACTTTGTATTTGGAGGAATAATTTTACATTCTTTCCCCTAGTCGGGTAGCTAGCTATAGGCTGCATGTAGGTATGTGCATATTCCTTACCCACCCTGTCACTCGGAAAGAACATCCCCTTGGCACAGTCACGAAAGGGAAAGGCCTTTTTATTATTTCTTTCTTTCGTTATCGGGATAAAAAGGGAAAGGCCGCGGACGGAGGGAAAGATGGATAGTCAGGCTGGACCGATGGACCGTAGAAATAAAGAGGAAGAAGATTGGCAGCAGTTCCTTCCATTAAAGGAGGGGGCGGTAGTGGAACTACGTTCAGGGTAAAAAGTTGGGGAGTCAACTGGGAATAAATGAATGAATACAGACGAATTTTAGTAAGACAGTTGCGAAAAGTTGAGAATTGAAAATGGACATGTTGAATCCTTTGAGAGTTGTTGCTTCCAGAAAAGTATTGCAATGACAAAGCCGTCCCCAGTTTCAAGTTCATTCTTCCTTGACCAAATGCATGGGCTCCGTAAGGGAAAAATGTTTCTTTTAGTGGAAAGCCGTCAAATAAAATGTTAATAAAATGCAGTAAATGCTTCAAATGGGTATAACAACACACATTTTTGGTTTGCGTTTGGAGGGGAAGAAAACAAAGCTGAAACTGCTTTCTCCGAAGGTAAACAAAATCCAGATCGATGATAGGTAGATAGGTAGGTATGATTAGGATCATGATGGCCGCATATGTATCTTGTGCTTTCTTATGTGAATCTTCTGCGTTTGTGAATCATGATACTATTCCAAAATTAAGACACTTTTGCTTTTGGCTTCCGACCAAGTTAATCAGTACTGATTGGCTGGGATCCAGTATCTTTGGAATGAAATCATAAATCAATTTTTTTTCTCTCTCTCTCTCTCACGGTAACTGTTTTCTTGGGCGCCGTTCCAAAATAGGTTTCATGCTCCATTAGTAAACAGGTGTGTGTGGGGGAGTGTTGGCACAATTATTTATCCATTTTTTTGCGGGAAATATATGCAACGTTTACTACAAGCTTTATTATGACGCGTAACAAAATTAATTTATAAAAATTAAAGGTAAAAATCAACATTAAAAATTGTACATTTAAATACATACAGTCAAATTAAGTAAGGTAGTTTAAATAATAAATAAATAAGTCTGATACATAACATCGGTGTCATCTATAAAAGGTAAGCAGTAATTAGACGTATCCTACCAGATGTGCACAGTTTATGCTTTATTTATTGTAGTCGAGGAAAGAGAAACCAACGGGATCAGTCTTTTGTATACTGATGCAAGCAATCCCAGGCAAAAAATCATAAGTGCTGTCGCAGTTCCGGAGGTGACGATTGTTCCGTACTTTGTATAAATAGATGTAACGAAAATAGGCCCAATCACTCGTGAAAGGCTACTAATCGACGTGAGAGCTCCCATCCACACACCCTGTCAACAAGAGCATGCAAATGAGAAATCATGTCATAATACGCAAATCAATTAAAAGCTATTAAAAAAAAGTACTAAAAAAATTACTTGAGGACGTGGTCCAATCATCTTGGAAAATATGGTCTGGCTCAAAGCAATACAGAAGGGGAAGCCCAAAGTGCAAAATGTGTATCCGACTGCCACCACGATCGGATTCAAAGCAGACATTTCAAAACACCAGCTTTGCGAGGCTGGACAACCATGCTGGACTACATCCCAACTGTATCTGCAGTCATCTTTCTCCTTTATACCGTCCACAATCATCCGCTGCTCATCAACGCAGCCAAACTCCCTCATCGGAGCGGAGTCCCCGAAATAAGGAAAGAAAAATAATCGTCCGATGGTCATTGGTACGATTCCAAATCCGATGAGAAGCACACGCTCATCAATTCGTTTGGCCAGGTAAGGGATTAAAAAGAAAATTGAAGTGGAGACAACGGAAGAGATTATCATTGTTAGCCCCACATTGGTAATAGCCGTTTCATCGCTCCAGCCAAACTGATCTATTGAAACGGGAGTGCCCAGCCTACAAATTTAGAAAATTCACAAAACATTCATTAATTTCAAAAACTATTTTAATTGGATAGGAATCTCATCATATTGAGGAAAACAAATTATTCATGTATTACGTTTCCAACAGGACAAAGTTGAAGAAAATAATGAAAAATGTGATGACAATGACGGAGATCCCTAGGTAATCCGGCCGGAGAACTGACCATCTATTGTTATTTGTCTCTGTGTGAAAACCAGCAAGCACCATTCTGATCAAGTTATGTATTCCTCTAACATTTATTGAGTGAAAGTACATACATTTGTAGCTAAAATCAAATATCATTGTCATGATATTATGTCAAGCCTTACGTGATGGGCTGGATCCCGCAGTCTGAGCCAATTTGGCTTTCATTTGAGCCTCCCTTTCGGCAACATCACTCTCAGAGAAAAAGTAGGGATGGAAGAGGATTAGATTGGTAAGTCCTAGAACGGCAGTCAGCCATCCTACGGCCGTGTACATGTTCAGAGAAAGTCTGTCCTCGACGATGACGATCCCATCGCTTCCTAGCGGCTTCAGGATCAACTGACCCACTGTTCAAACAAAGAAAGTTATGCAACTTCAACAAAGTAATACAATGTACGATTACGTTAGAAATCAAAGGTAATAAATCAGGGTTTTTCTTTAATCGTGACTAAATCCTCCTATTGAGCTAGTCATGCCTAATTCTGATTTATTGCCGTATGATTATTAAAACTCTCTATGACTGATCGTGAGTCAAGTTCATACCTGGGCCCAGCACAAATCCCAGAGCTTGAGATAAGGATAGATGAGATATAGCTGAAGTCCGCTCCGAAACAAGCGTCCCTTGCGTAATGAACGTTCTGCATGCGGTAATACTTCCTAAAACATTTAGTTTAATTAAAACAATCAAATGTTTGATATTCCATCATCATTATCATCATCACATTTTTAAAAAAATGACATATTCTTGCAGTTTCATGACGTTACCTGAACTGATTCCAACGATAAATCTAGCCGCACAGATGAACCAAATGGCTCCCTTGTCATGGAGTGGCAGTATCCCATACCAGCAACTGGAGATGGTGAAAAGAATGATGCAAAAAATTGATGGCACTCGGACAGAGTTGATTTTGTTGCACCACCAGCCAACAATCGGAGAAAATATTAGCTGTCCCAGGGGATTAGCTGCGACAACCCATCCCAGCCATTCCTTCGTCACGCTGTCGTCCAACTGTTAACATCGTCATAAAATAACAATTTTAAAAAGTTTTCAGTGGAACACTCTTGACTTTTTTTTCATGATCAATCTCCCATACAACACATCAAGAGTTTCGAGAAATGAGTAAGTAATGTTCAGCCACCGGGACGGGACTGTACGTACACATGTGTGAATGTTATCAGAGGAATACAGATATCCACTATGGCATGGCGGTGGTAGGTCGCGATAAGACAAGAAAACTGTGCCACTACCACAATTCCATTTTTATACCTAGCACTAGTGAGTGAAGAGTGAGTGAAGCGAGGAAAAGGCGGTTTTCTGTTGGCTGCATTTACCATACCAGAAGTAAATAAATAAATGCACCTTTCTACTGTAAGCAAACAGTGAATGCACTCTCACTGATGTTGTTGGACAGTTAGCACAATTTGGTTTTAATTATTGTTAAAAAAGGATATCGGATGGGGTACAGGAAGTTTTGTGTTGTTGTTACTGCTGAGTTAGGTTATTGACTAAAGTGACTGGATGACAACAATAAATCGTTCTGTTGACAATGTTGTGCACGTGAAGTGCTTGAGATGGATCTGATGTGAGATTAATGATTGAACTGTAAGTTTAATTATTGATTGGTTAGTGATTAGTGGAAAGAAAATACACCAGCAAAATAAAAACAAGGAAAGTCAAGTCCATGTCAAGGATTGGAAGCCTAATGCCACCATAAATAGAACAATGTCTACATCATCATGGGATCCTTACGGCCCAACAGGAGGAAGTTTATCTCATCCCCCGAGTGCCAATTCGCCTGGTTCGATTAGTCATCTGCATCATCCACACTTGATGACATCTTCCACAGCAGTTGCATCGTCAGGTGCGCCCTCTTCGACGTATTCGAATGCAGGTAGTGCCAATAATATGCCTCCTGGAACGACATCTGCACCACAGATGCCCATTACCCCAGGGCAGCAAAGGGGTCATCCTGTTGTGGTGTCACATCCATATTCTCCGAGTGCTTATGCCCCACATATTACGTCGCACGGGCCACCTCATCATGGATCTCACGCTCTTCCTACTTATTCTGGTACACCTGTGATTCATCCTTATCATCCTCCCCTTCCTTCAGTGACAGCTCCGAATCAGTCAAATTATCCTCATGTGCTGGCGCCAGTGCCGCCTTTGCCGGGAACAGCACCTTTGCCACCACCTCTTGGAGTGCCGCCGTTTAATCCAACACACCTTTATGGTCAACCCCCGCACCCGCACCATGTTCCATTCACAACTCAACCGTTGACAGCACATCATACTGCTGTCCACGCATCTCATATTCCCCTTCCCCAGCCTCAACCATATAATTTGAAAATTACTCCAGGAGCTTCTCCTCAACCGATTTCGGCTCCTCTTACCCCGGGACCAGGACCAGGACCTGTGCCACAAACTCCAACTGGTCCTCCTGCTCCTTATGTTAATGGGCCGCCTGGAGGGCCAGAGCATGATCTGCCACCGGAATTGCTTTCAGCGGGCTGGAGGAAATTTTGGAGCAAAAGGGAAAACCGTTGGTACTTTTGGAATTGCAATTCGGGTGAATCATTGTGGGATCCTCCACCGCTTCCTGGTCGCTATCCTCCGCCACAAGCTGGAGCTGTAAGATTTGAAAAAATAAATTAAAATTTTAAACTTGAAATGTTTTTTTTAAAGTAAATTCAGTAGATCATTTACATTTTTTAATGAAAGCATGATATGTTTTGTAGTACGATCCGTTAACTGATCCTTTGGGAATATCCTGTGCCAATGGACCCGGAGGTGCTAATCATCTAAAGCGGCGAGCATCTTCTGGAGAACAGTTGGGCAGCCCTGTCGTCAAAAAATTCATACTCGCGTTAGTACTACATAATTACTTAAAATTATTAGTGGACATTTTTAGAAGTAACGGTAATTGCTTAATCTAAAAATATTGTTTGCCTTTGATTAGCGGCCCATGGGACTTGGAAGTATCTTCAAACGTACACTCTTCGGAAGCTGCCATTCAAAATCCTATACTGCTACCTCCACATCCAGAGATTGAGGTACAACGTGCGCAGCTTGTTGCTAAACTGAGGCAATGTTACCAGCAGTCATGTCAGTCTCGTGAAGGGATTGACGCTCCGAAAGAATCTTTGAATAGGTAAGCCATGTTGTTCATTTGTTTATAATTTATGAGAATTTGTTGAATTTTAACAATTATGTTACGATGTTGTAAATATTTTTCTAACCATGTTTAGATGGATAATGGAGCGAAAAAGTTTGGATCTGAAAGGGATTGATCCTGTTTTCCCATCATGTGATACGGCAGAAGGCATTGTAAGTCAAGTGATGTTCAAGGAGATCATGAATGATATTCCAATGAAAGTTGTAAAACCGAGGTTTACCGGAGATGCAAGAAAACAATTGGCCAAATATACAGAATCTTGCAAACGAATAATCGAAACAAGGTAAGTCATATTTCATGATTTATAATTTTAATCGCAGAAAAGATTAAGGAATGTGTAAAGTTTCTAGCATAACATAGTTGACAAATGTGTATTTTTCCTGGGAAGAAAACGATTACAAGTTTGACTATCATACAATGTCTTCCTATAATGTAATTGCTGAAAAGTTAATGCAATTTAAATTAATGTGTTCACGGGATAAAGTTTAGCTTTAACAAACTAGCTAAATAAATCTGTTTTACCCATTGTTTTGTAACAGGGACTCGACCAGTGAGGCTCGGAAACTTGTTAAATGGAAAGTTGAAGAAACTGTTTCATGGCTGCAAAAAACCGTTGGTGCTCCTTATGAAG
Source organism: Lepidocyrtus violaceus (assembly GCA_034696905.1). NCBI lineage: Eukaryota > Metazoa > Arthropoda > Collembola > Entomobryomorpha > Entomobryidae > Lepidocyrtus > Lepidocyrtus violaceus. The sequence goes on from JAQGAI010001770.1 coordinate 12,877, forward strand.
CCTTCCAAGAAAGGTTGGCACACCTTAAGCTTACATGTCAGCCACATGTACATGCAGCGGCAAAATCTTCCGTTGAGGGAATTTGCAAAAAGATGAGCTTGCTTGCTAAGCAATACGGTCAAAATGTAAGGGAAGCTCATCTAAAACATTTCACGGATCCTCAGCCCTTAAAACAAAACCATGAACCGGTAAGTTCAATTTAAAATTTAAGGTTATCAATCACAGTAAGCCAATTGTAGAAACGGCATTTATTATGATTTTTTGTTGAATAGGACAAGGGCCGATTTCGCTGTCATCCTGCGCTATGTGGAAGCTTTGTGTTTTCGGACACTGGAAAACTACCAGCGATAGATTACATCCCACAAGATAAGGATCATGTTGTTCTCAAGTATAAAAATGACATTGTTCGGATATCCTCATTGTTTCTGCAAAAAATGGTAAGCAGCTTCTTTTCCATGTGTATTTGATACAGTTGTATCGTTGATTAATTCAATTCTAATGCTGATTTCTGTAAATAGGAGCAACTGTATAGATACAATTGCGTCGACGATCGTAAGTTTGAATTTTTCCTGGCACGTTGCTTTTGTCTACTAAAACGATACAACTCGTTTTGCGAAGATTATGCATCAGCTAATAGAACTCAAAGTAAGTATTTTTTGCATATTTTTCCAGTGTATAATTCATTATTTATAGATGACAGATGTATATGAATTTACAAATTAATTGCTGAAATATAACTTTAAACTAGTTGCTGAACTGTGAATAATTATATTTTTCTTACTAATTTAGGTTCCTTGCCTGTAACAGTATTCGAGTCAATACAAAGGAATTTTGGAGTCAGTTTTGAGTGTTTTGCATCACCGTTGAACTGTTATTTTCGACAATTCTGCTCAAGATCG
>JAQGAI010001771.1:0-13771 GCA_034696905.1 Lepidocyrtus violaceus
ATGGAGAAAGCTAGGAGGATCCTCTATGTGAAAAATTTTAGTTAAGAAGTCATTAGCAAAAGGTATTAGCCAATCCTGTTACTAGTCCATCTAAATCTTGTGTAAAGCCTCCCATAATCCACAACTGGACAAAAATGACAAATCACCAACAGGTTATTATCAGGCATTCGAAAAGAAAGACATGTAGCACCGGTGCTTAAAGAAGCACATGCTTGAATAGGCCGAAACAAACTGATTTAACCGGATTAAATGCTTCATTCAGGTTAGTTTAGCCAATAAGATAATCTACTTTTATAAAATATTGTCTAATTTTTTGGCGCTAATAATACGATAATTTCTCAGATAATTTTTTTCAAATGACCCGACCTGGCAGCCGCGACAACATAGGAAGTACCTATGAGTACACATGAGTTAAAGTCCACTTTTGGCACGTGAAAAGTCGTTTTGAGCTGTACTCCGTTTTCCTCTGAAATCAAGTATACAGAGATGATTTGATTGATTGATTAGCCTTTTCACATCTCATTCATAAGTACAAAGCTATACTATTAGAAATTTACCTTGAAGCATTCGTGATCTGCAAAGTTTTTCATACTGTGGCCATACGTCTCCGGCTGATAAGCTGAATTCATTCGATGGTGCGACCAAATCATCGCCAAGTTGTATTTTGCCGGTTATATCCCAAATTATAACCCTTTTGTCATTGGACCCCGAAGCGAGAAGTTTTCCGTCGGAAGAAAACCCGCATGAAGTGACAAATCTATCGTGTCCTTCCAACACTTTCACACATTTCCCATTCAGCTGCATAATGTTTAAAGGCACGAAATGAGTATAAAAATCCAGTTAGCAAGCTGCAAATATTTAATAACACATAATGAAGATTTTAATTTTTAGCCCATGTCTAGACATACCTCCCACAGTCTGACAGTTTTGTCCCCAGAAGTAGAAGCAATTAGACCCCCGATCGGACTAAAGCGGGCACACATCACAGATTCGGAATGACCTTGAAGAGTCCTCAAAGCCTGGATACTTGGTTGCAGACCAAACGTTACATTCCACAGCTTAACATAGTGGTCATTGCCTCCGGTTACCATAAGGCATACTTTTCCCATTCCGCCATCACCTACAGAATTGTTCAACAGTGCATAAAGGATATTCATTCAATTTTTGTCGAAGTTACAAAAATACACGAGCCAATTTTTATTCGTTTTCTCATTCTATGGCAGTGGTAAAAGAAAAAAATCAATAATCTGATACGTTAAAACAGTTTCTATCTTCACTTTTCCACCGGGCCCGGTATTGTATAGAAAAGGAATTGGAGCATGATATTCTGTCTCGGTGATGAATTAGTTAATGAGTTTCATCAACACTCACTTCACAAACCCATCGACCACCTTACCATATTTTTTACTTGTTAAAACGTATCATGTTTCGGAACATGCCCAGAAAATCGATGCTAGATTATCAAAGAAAATACGTTTGTTTGATGCCTTGTGTTTTTGAATAAATTACTTTGTAGGAAACATTGCCGCGTACCATCAAATCAAGATATGATCCACTACATTATCAGGATTCATAAAATTTTGTTAATTATTGTAGAACATACTTGTCGCCAATGTTGGAGCAAAGTTGATACATGTTACCCCCAAATCGTGAGCATTTTCCATCGTAGCTAACGGTTTACTTTCCCCCTTTTCTGAGCCATCCCAAAGAAACATTAAGCCTGCGCTGCACCCACTAACCAAATATGACTCGTCGGGCAGAAAACTTGCGGCGTAGACGGCTTCCTCATGGCCAGAGAAAGTTCTGCAAAACATATTTTTAACTCATCAACATCAAGATGCAAATTCCTTAATGAGAAATAAGCAATGATGATTTCCAAAAACAAAACTGATTTTACCTGACTAAAGCTCTTGTTGAAACATCCCATAAGTGAACTCCTCCACAGTCTCCAGCAGTGAGTAGCAAAGTGGACCTTGGGGAAAACTGGCATACTCTTACCGATGAGTTTCCAGGTTGAACGAAACTGGTCAATTTGTCCCCATTCTTTGAAAACAAAATCATTCAAAGCTCTTACGTACGCTCTACTTAAGTCATACAAATAGAGTGCTTACTAATTATATTAATTGAGTTCTGTAATACCGTTGTATCCCATAATATTGTATTTCCGTCTACGCTGGCGCTAGCAAGTATAGTTCCATAAGGAGAAAAGTCAACACATGAAACCTAAAACGAGAAGCATGAAATAATGTTTGACTTTCTATCTTTGGAAATTGCAGTAAAAAGCAATTCGAAAATTACTTCCTTACAGTATATTTATGGTCCTTAAGTGGGGAGTAGTCCGTCCGAACAAAGCCACTTCCCGGAACCCATCTGCAAACTTGGATCCTCTTATCCCTTCATGAAATGAGTAGATAGATACACCGTACATGAATAATAAAAATATAATAAACAAATGGGTAAATACTCATATAGGAAAAAATGAAAGTAAACACTTCCCCCACCCAGTCTCTTCTCAATAACAAAACAAATTAACTGACACTCCCAACCTGACACTATTATTCAAACTGTCATTGAATTGCCAATCGATATAAATATTTATTAACAGGAAATGACAATTTGGTAAAATTACAAAAGAGTACTTAGGTATAATAATAGTAAATAGCTTTTACAGGGTACTGATATAGATAGTTGTATAGATTGCTTTTTTAGATACATAATTTGAGTTGAAGGAACAATTAAGGGATTGGTCAAGTTTTTTTTTTCTCTTCAAAGAAGTAAGAAGAGCATGCAAATAAAACGACACGCAATTTGGAGGATTAAAAATATAGAAAAGGAACTTTTTGACAGTTTTCTTACCCGGCACCAGTAGCAAGGACGAAATTCTTCCCAATCGCGACACTGTTCACGTCACTGGAGGAGAGTGAAAGCTCCTGCAGAATTTTCACGGATGAAGGATCCACCGCCATTCCCTCCGGTATACCTGCCACTGCCAAAGCATTCCAATCCACATCAATCGGGATTATTTTACTACCCTTATAGAACTGTGCGGTTTTAGGTCGACATTGAAGCCTCGAGTACCTCCCCATTTTCCCCGGGAGGAAACGCTGAATTTTGTGTATGTCAGACAGTGTTACGTTTAGCGAGTCAAAACTTTTATTCTCAGAAAACTGTCCAATCCTTACGTTTGGGCCACATAAACTGACTATTTACCCCAGCTACACCATAACATAACTACTCCAATCATTTTCATTTTGTTGGGTGATTGAGTAGAGGAGAAATATATTCATTATTTCTTTCTTCTTATCGCTTCACTCGGTTGACACCATTCCAGTCGGAGGAGGAGCCATTACCCTAGAGCTTACCACATACATATAATATTCTCGCTTGTGATTTGTTTTACGTCATTTAATTTGACATTATTGCGGGCTATTTGGACTGGAACAAGATAGTGGTGACTCAACTGTCAATATTGTGAAGCGTAGACGAGTGAGATAATAAGAACAATTTTGTATTTTGAGCGTTATGTATAACTGCTCATCGACTGGCCTTTTTTCGACACTGCTTTCCCCAACTTTAGCGATGGAGTCGACATCGACATTCAAACGGATATAATATAGTACACTCCTTATGCTTGTTAGCGTTTTACTTAACTTATCTGCATAACTGACAATGAGCTTTATTTTTATATCTTTACTACTCCACACATGGAATATATTCAGTAATAAATTGGAAAGACACCATGTCAGTTTGTGTTGCTAGTATTTTATGTTGATTTTATTGCAGATGGAAATGTCAGATCTGGCCTAATAAATGCTCACAAACTGAATAGTTTATATTGCATAGGCTAAAAAACGGGTAGATTAGGTTAGGTTGGTTGGGTTTATGAAAGATGCAAATACGATATAAAAATGCGTAATGCATGTAGGAGCCACCACCATGTGATCTTGTTTTTCCAGATGACGTGTGTAAATACTGCGCTCTGGATAGTCTACACCTCTGGATGCACACTGAAGAGCAAATGGATGCACATGAAGGAGGGCATGGAAATGGATACAATGGCTTTGTTTATGTAGGGAAAGTTTTGGGCGGAGAAAGGAAAAAAAATGATTGCCCGTTTTTACAAAACTTTCTCGTGAAGAAATATGCTCAGGGTTGGACAAAATATTGAATAATAAAAACGAGGGGAAAATTGAGACGTTTTATAATTTGACAGGGGAAATAAAGGTTATTGGCAACTTCTGACTTTTCTTGAGAAGGTTTATGGAAATATTTAAGAAATGGACCAATTGCCTAGGCTGGACACGAAGATATGGAGGCTTGCCAGCTAGGAAGCGAATATTAAAAGTGATTTTAAATATTTCCAGGAGGGTAGAAGCGGAAAAGTTGAGAGAGTTGTTATGTTCATAATAACATGCTATAATATTGAGTGAGGGATGGATTCGTGCGCTAAATCCGACTATTTACTTTTCTGCAGTAAATACAAAACAAATTCGTAAGCGTTTGGTACTTTCACGAATCCCTGAGAAGAAAGCGGCGAAAATCAGAATCTGCCGATAATTAAAAATTCAGGAGGCAAATGAAGTTCGCTACTGAATTAATAATTACAGTTGGACAACGAGAAGCCTTCTACTTTGTTGGAAAGGATTCGGTGTATTATTACATACAACAACTGAATTGATCGATCCACTTCATAGCGCGACCTAAATTTTCATATTGGTAAATTTATAGTCCATGAGGCTTTATGCGATTGAATTTTCATTGTATTGATTTTTCTCGTGTTTTGGAGCAGAAATTGTGAAAACAGCGATTTTACAGAATTCTCACTTCAATTATGGAGTGGAATGAAGTGTAGAGAAGAGAATAAATCATAAAGCTAAATGGAAAAACTGGGTTAAGCACTGTTAGGTTTATAAAATTTAAAATCGATTTTCATGGCCATTTATGCATTGGTACTATTTTGCTATTTTTTACTGCCTTTACTGTTGGCTGCCCCTACCGCCACTGCACTGTTAGCACCTACTTTAAAAAGAGACAGAAACATTTTCATTTTCCTGAACTAGCAAAAAAATCAAAATCCACTCCCTTTCGCCTAAGCATGCAAAACATACTGAAATTGAAACATCCGAAATAAAAACCATTACATCACGGCAGACTACGACAGACAGTTAAGTTTAATTATGAATCTAAAGGAAATGGACGATATGATAGTAACAGACCATACATTTTCGACTGAAGAAAAATTGCCCATGTGCCCAACAGCCCAACCAGCAGTAGACACGTTTCCGTGAACGGTGTACTGGATAACAAAAACTGGAGAAAGACGTTGGGGAACCTGTCTGTATTTCATTTCATTAGCATCGCATGTCTTACATAATTTTTTTATTGGTTTCGGTTTTACAATATCAGCCATTGCCAATACGTCCCCTTCCGTAACAAATTAATATTTATGACCTGGTTATTTCCTCTATCCTTGAAACATGTATTACCTATTCATTTTACAATGTTATATGCTCTATTATTTTCATTTTGTATTATTAGGCTTTGTTATAAATTGTTTCTTCAATTCAGCTTTCTCCGGTTTTCCGACCCAATTATCCACTTTTATCATTGCATATTATAACAATGGGAAAGTCGATACCAAACAATAAAGGATATTAAAGCCAGCATCCAGGTGCGAAGTTCATTTGGCAGGTTTCATTCATTAAAAATTGCTAAAATCTTTGATTTTTACAACTTGAACATTTCTCAATATGTTTCACTTTGCCCCACTTTGTAGAATGCATTTAGTCAAAAGGCCATCATCAATATAGGTACTAAATTGTAGGCTGAGAATTAATGACCTGGCCTGTCCGAAAATATTGATTTGCGATTAGTAGGCAGTTGGAGCCAATTTATTGATTTTTTTTTCTCCGGAAAACATAGAATCCCTGGCTAAATATTAACTTTACTGAATCAACTGATAAATTGGATAAGCCAGTCGTATCCTTTTATAATTGGCAATAATTTTAGCACAAAATGCTAAGTCTCATAAACATCTCCAAGCTAAATACAGATATGTACAATCTTTCTAGTATAAAATATGAAGGAATAATAGCAAAGGTGATTAATTGTATGAATTGTGCAAGCAATTCTATTGTACAATTCTAATTTTCGATGTCCTTATATTTTCACAACCTAAACATATTCCTAAACATATTCCAACCTTACTCTCATTCCGTTTCCTTGATATTTTAATCAATACTTTCATCATGATTTCTCATTCAATCAATTTGCTTAAGATATTTGACTTTCTGTATGCTATGAAAATATTGTTTGCATAGCTGAGCTAGATTATTTTGCAAAGCAAATATTTTCGTCCCGTAATTGACAGAGACAACACTTAATTTAATTATTTATTTTCCAAACCAAACTCACCGAATTAATTTACTTATCATAACCAGACGGCATGATTTTAACGAAAAACAAATTTCGAATTTCTGACGAGTTTCTGATGGACAACCCACCAATCGAATTCATCTAGTATTTACCTAGTCGTAATTTGCCAATTTATTCTGAATAAAATACATAGTTTACAATTAAATTATGAATTACCTTATAACAATGCGCAATGTCTCAAATCGTACAACTGTCCTTTTCCAAACGTATTCAATCCACTTTGTTGGCCTTCTGTTTATGACGAGTAAAGATGAGTACTTGGGCAATGTAAAACTTACAAGAATTGCCGAAAATACTTTTGGGTACTTCAATTTGTAAATTTATTTTCGTTTTTAGGAGAACTGGCAAAAATGGAGAGGGTTGTTCCTTGAAAAATTGCAGCAACAAAACTGAACGGAGAAAGCAATGTACTCTTCAACTTTATTTATGCGTCTTACAGTCAACAAAATTTTCTTCTAGTATTTTCTTTGAAAAAAGTGGGATGCTTGTTATTACGGATTGATAACCTTATTATTACAATATACCTTTTTCATTTGTATCATCATTCCATATGGAGGAGCTGTAAGTAATCCAGCAAATTGAATAGGCCTTTCCCTGCCCTTTACATTGTATTTATACAACTATCTGCGGAAGAAAACTTGATGAAGATACAGTAATATCGATTATGAAAACTAGCAATTTTTTCTCGCATGTGGCAATTTTGATAGCATGAATAATAATGGCCATTAAGAAGGGAAACAGGTTACTTCAATTATCACACAACACAAAACCTTTCGCCATATTCATGAGACAGTTTCCTTAAAATGGTTTCTCTTTCATGATTACTCAGCGAGGACTTTTACTTAAGTGGAATAAGACCTCAGCTATTATTTAAGTGGACATTCCGTGTTTGTTTGTGTTAGGTTTTTGGAATGACATGAAATTGGGCATTCCTTCCTCAAAGTAAACACGAAAATTTACACATCGGTTGGATTCGGACAGAAAAAATTACAACCTGGTTTGGCTGTGGAGTCCATTTCAAATATAGAAAACAAATGGGCAATAGACCGTATCACACATTTTTCCACAAAAAACAGGCATCATTTATGGAAGCATGGATCTTTAAAAAATAGGATTGTACATTGTATCATGCTATAATTCATTGATTTGATTAGTGTTTCATGATTTCATGAGGTGACAAAAGTTTAGGATAACAGTTAAATATGTTTGGTGAATACCCTACTTTCCAAAAAATGGGCCATCAACAAACCAATATTATTTTCGTTATAGTCAGGTATAAGCAAGACTTTCTCCGTGTTCAATAGACATTTATTGGAAAATAATAAAAATTAAATGCAGAGTTCGTATTCGTAATAATATACATCATACGGTATACCAACTTAAAAATATTTCATTTTCCATCAGGAATTAAGAAAAGAAATTCACTTATTATGTAACTTAAGTACATTCTTTAAGCTAGCGATATTGGACATACAGAACGTACGTACAAGCGTACATACTAGAATTTACAATTTACGCAAAATATTCACAATCTCATCGTCAGCGACAAAAATACTATCAATATATATTTTTTCTTTTATTGTACATCTTTTCAAGTTCCTTCGGTAATTGAAGTCTTAAATACAGATACCACGGTCAAAATTGGGTTTCGTAAATAGCAAGGTTTTACCTATTTCTTTCCTCTCATACAAGTAAATTAGGTATCTTGGTGTCTGAAATAAATACAGATTTTTACAAAACAATATTTTTTTTCCAGAAAATATTTGCTGTTTACGAAGTGAAACGATGCATCCGACTCCGTATACTCGTTGCTAAATATAACTAATAAAGTCTTGGCTCCGTTTTTAACCTGTTAGCCACTGAATATCTGTAATTTCAACTCATATTATTATATCGTAAGCCATTTTCGCACGGCAATTCGAATAGATTATATCTAACCAATTTGCACATTCATAACATAACTAATATCACATCCGAGTATCGAATAATCTTGAAATCTGTTATATAGTTCCAGCTCACTTTGTTACAATAATTGACTACTGGCAATTCAGTGAATTTTATTTACATAAATTGATTTCCCATATCATACTGCCTTTCTAACGAGCTATCCACGGTAGCATCATTTGTTGGAGATCCTTCTCCCCTCTGGGTAGAATGAGGTTGCTGATGAGCAGGACTGGATTGAGAAGACAGCGATCTCCCATTAGCGCCATCGTTTTCGACAATTTCCATTGTTTCGTTCAGTGGTTCTTCTCGTTCCGGCAAACCAATGATTACTCGAATTTTGTTAGGTAACTTTTCAGTGACTTCTGGTGCAGATACTTGTTGATACATTCCTTCAGCACGAGTCAGGGTAGTCTCCAGATCTATTCTCATTGCCAGATCGTTAACATGCTACGGAAATTAAATTTAAATGTTAATAAATGACAACAACTATCGTGTTTTTTGGATTTGTTATACTCCCAGCCGTTTATCAACTTACACGAAGAATTTCGCTAAGTCCAAATTTGTTTTCCATTATAGTACAACTGTGCTGCTCCAGCACTGACAAACCAACGAACAGATGAAAATTTGGACCAGGAAGTCCAGTCCATAATGCTTCCCAAAGAATTAGAGTATCTTGGAATGAGAATTCCCTCTAATGGAAAATATAATTCAGTTAATTTAGATCTCATAATTAAGTTATTTTCTTTTATATTGAAACTCGCTAAAGTTTTTATACCTTAAACCAGATCAGGAGCCACCTAAATGCGAAATACATATTTGATGCATCACAAGCTTCCAGATACGCACTGAATTTTGGATCGACCAATTGAAGAAGTGTATAACTATCTTTCAGTTGTCTTTGCATCCCTTCTTGGCTCATCTCAAAGTTAGTTTCCTGAAAAATAAAATAAACCCACTGTAGTTGGGTGTGCTTGATAATTTTTTATACCGATCACAGATACCATAATGCTGAATACTTACAATTAAATCCATAAACTTCGCAAAACACCAAAATGCCAATATTTCATCCTGGGTCTCCATTAAAATGGGTGCAAGAATATCGCTCATTCCTTGAACATATCCTAGGTTAAAATTGTACATCATGTATGTCATGAGAATATTCCTGAGAATGTCAGTTCCTCTGCTATTTTCTCCTTTGAAATAGTCCAACGTTCTGTCAGTTCTTGAAACATCCTTTTCGATTAAAGACTTGTAATCTCTGAAGGGACTGAAGCGCTCCTCTTGGTCCTCACTGATTGTCGCCCACTGCATTTTCATACGATTGTAGTAGCAAGTCTTCTCCGAAATTTGGTACTGCCTCTCATCATAAGTAGATTTGGAGTCATATACACCGAGTAGTATGGGCCAAACGTGCTTCCTAATGACTGGCTCAATCCCTCCGTAAAATACAATTCGTCGAATCTCACTCATATTGGTGACTATCCCATCTTTGTCTAAATAGTTAAGCCACTGTTCTTGGCTTAGAGGTTGGCCACGGAAAGTTCTCGGCAGTGGCGGTAGCTCAACTCCCATTTTATCTGGCTTAAAAATCACTTCATATCCTTCCTCGTTTGTAGTATAATCAGCTTCCATCTCAGAATTTACGCTTTCTTCTAGCTTTCCATTCCTTAAGACCGAGTCAGCAACGGGAGAACTACTGCTACCTGGGAATACGTTAATTGGCAACTCTCCGTTTACTGAAAGCAATTACAGTTGGATTAGATCAAATCAAATACATTTTCTGCAATTTCTTTCAACAATCTATGCTATTTTTTAGATTTCGTGTGAAGGGTCTTACATGCCATATTTCCAAACTTTGCTAGAGTTGTGCAAGCAGTAGCATACGGATCATTTTTGAATTCTTTCATGACCCCCCAAAGATGATTGACTTTGTATGCATGCTCAGGTTGAAGTCCAATTAGCTCTGCCACTTCTGGAGGAAGGACACCTGTTGGGGGTAAAGCTGGAACGGACTCCCTCCGAACACCAACCATGTATAGTCCGTTATTGTTGCTTTTAGCCCTATAAAGAATAAAAGCCATTTCACGTGAAAACTTTAACAATGAATGTAAGAATAGCAAGGACTTATCTGTCCCAAGTTATATGATATGTAAAAGAACGCACTTAGTTATCCGTAAAGACCTTTCCAGAGCAATGACTAGATTTTCAGGAGATCCCCTCTCAAAAATAAAAGGATTTAGAGTAGTTCCATCCGATAAGATAAAAATTATTTCCCTTGGATTTGCCTTTGGTGGGACGATAAATGAACGGATTTCAGGTAACTCGATCTTTATAGGTCTTAAAAATTCCTTAAATGAGGAATCCGGTTTAATCTCCACTCTCTCTGCAAAAATATAAGCAAATTATGCATATAATTTGGCTAAGGATTTTTGACGTCACGATTCGTTAGCTGAAATGTAATTTCTAATTTACAATAATACTGATCGAGTGTTTTTACCGTTTCCTTTACTAGCGTGGAACTGTATTCCACCATTGGCTCCAAAATTCTGACTTGTTGATGCGGTTGTATCCGTACTTCCGTTCTTTAACTTTGATTCATCTGGCTTCCACTCCAAGTACTCTCCGTATTTCTAAATAGGCAAAATCAAGAGTTGAGTCAGTCCCATCGTATGTTACTAACATCTGTAATGCATGATATTTTATAAGCTTTATTTTCATTTACGAACATTATCAGTGAGAGAGAGATTTCCAAGTATTAAAATAGTTTCTTTCCTTTTCTTTCCATTCACTGAAAACTTCTGGCTTACACCTCGCTGTTCAAATTTCATCTACAATACAACGATAACAGTAGCATTAATGCCCAATGATTAGAATGGGCTCGTAGATTATATTATGCATTTAATTTGAATTAAATATCTTTAAATTTTGATACCTCCGTCTCGCAGTCTTGCTGTAGATCGGGACTTAGACTTCCCTCCATGTTGCGGTAGTCCTGCTCCGAATCCCTAAAGGATGAAAATAAATAACAGATTAATTAAAGTGGAAAGAAATATTTCTTCTAATTTTCAATTTGCCTTTTCAGAATTCCCTACTCAACCATTTTTCTGTGATACCTGGATGAATTCAATTTTAATTTCATTTTCAATCGCATCCGCCTAAATATTTTTTCTTGTAAAAAGTTCTTCATGTGAGCCACTTATCTCACAAACTCATGAAACAAAAAATGAAAATAATTCAATTTTTTATGCGCTTTACACTCGTGGGTCTCTGGTAAGTGATTCACTATTCGTTTGACTGATTCATGATGTGATGTGATACAAATCCAAAGGTTTGGTGATCTGAAAAAAGGTGACAATTGCTTAGTCATTACTACTTGTTTGTTTTCAAATACAAATACGACAGAACAAATGTTTGGATCATCCTAGCTATATTTGATTCGCTGTCAGTCGAGATGAATCTGTTCAGCAGCAAACAGCTCAGAAACAGAGTTCAGCAAAATAAAAAATCTCAACTACATTACTTTATTACGTAAGCTGTCTGTCATTAATATTTGTTTACTCTTTACCTACGCTATTTATATCTTTTTAAAATAAATATCCTCGACATTTGATAAATGATACTCAATACAGTATAGAGTAACTCCTCACTTTCTCCTCCTGCGAATGCGCTCTCCCGAAATCTGAATTTGTTCTCTGATTTCCAAAAACAACTACATACATAAAAATATATAACTATTTATCAGGAAACATGGAATGAGGAAGGAGCAATACAACGAACGAATATATCTTTACGTTTACCCGCTTTGCTAATATATCTGTATACTTTCTCCAGTTTATCTTTTGGAGTATATAATCTTTGCCGGTTTTGAGACTTGCTTTACGAGGAGAGCAGAAATAAATAAAAAATGCCAGAAGACGCACTAATTTTTACAATGTTTAATCGTGCAAATCTTCGACTTTATGTTCAGTGTTGCTGCTACGTAATACTTTCGTCTACTACTAGTATGGCATTGGTTAATTGCCATTTACCATTGATACTCAACTTTTAGGCAATAGTTTTGCAAGGACAATGGAATCAATACCACTTGAATTCAGTCTGCCACATATATATATCTACATTTATACATACTTGTGTCCTTTCACGTAGATAATGATGATGAAACATCGAATTTATCGAAATGCGTTCATTTACAAATGCAGATGGATCTAGACAATTTCGTCTCAATAATAATGGGAATAAAGGAGTTATCTCTCAAGCATATACAGAGCAATACTATTCAATTACAATCATATTTCCCAATTTAACATTGTGATTGTGATTAGCTAATAAAACTAATGCCTAAATAAACATTTTCCCGTCAACATTATGTTGTGGATTACCGGTTACTGACTGCGGTTAGTGTACAAGGCAAGACACGGCTTGCTAATTGTTCGCTGTATGTAATACGAATACAAAGACACAAGTTAATTCATACCAGACATATTATGCACATATATGAAACTTAAAACAAAATTATGTTATTATGAAACAACAGTCATAAAACAAGGGCAGTGCACTGATACTTATATGATACCATTTTTTCATACCTAGAACGAAGGGCCAGGAAGTATAAAACCAAAAAGGATATGATGTATGATAAGAAAAAATGAGACGCATAGTGCAAAGTGCAATCTTAATTTAATACCTATGCATAACTAAACGGTATACTATTTGACGCTGTCTCAAAAATATTATGCACTTCGCTCTACAAACATTTTTACAGGAACTAGTGATAAGGTCCTACTTATATTAAGGTGGCATAAAATGAACTATGCAAGCGTGACCGAGAGATTGAAAGAAGAAAATCCATCCATGTTATGAAACAATGATAGCATCGTTTTATAACATTTAAATAGGTCAACTCAACAACTCCATCATTCCGTTAAATGATTTAACAAACCAAGAAGGAGATGATGATAATGTGATTTTGCATGCGTTTTTTTAAGTTTTTACTATTACGATCCGCATCTCGTACACAAATGTATAACTTCAAGATAACCGCAATCTAATGGGTTAGGTATGCCACTTGTATTTTATGTACACTAAATTGACGCAACAAGGCAACAATTGGGCACGGTCATACGAAATAAAATTACGAAAGAAAATATATTTAGGTAAAGTGAATAGATTGCTTCTTTCTTTCTTTCTTTCGTTCACACCAATCCAATCGATCGATTTAACGTCCGGACTCGCGATTGAGTGGTCACAATCACAAATCGGCATTGGTATGTAATTAATTAAACGAATGATAATTTAAGGTACTACCTTACTTCAATGAATGCAAAATTTCTCCATCCCCTCTTTTTGTGCGGGTTGAAAGTTTTTTAATTTGTCCACATGAGCAAATAGG
>JAQGAI010001772.1:0-13769 GCA_034696905.1 Lepidocyrtus violaceus
TTCTCGTAAAAGTAGTGTACGGATTGGATTGAGGGGGTGTGTACGGGTGGGTTGCTGATGGTGGTAATAACTGTGTGTGGTGGTGATGGTGAAATGGTGTGAGGAAAAAAAGGTACAAATTGATCAGTTGAAAAGTGGATGTTGTAGGAATGTATTGCCCTGTTATTACATAGATTTCAATTGCAGTTGAGCTTGATCGCGATGATGATGACGATGCCAAAATCTGGTTGGTAAAGCGAATTTTTTTAGGTAAATGACCATGCATACAGTTTTGAAAAATAATATGAATTTTCCCTCTGGTATGTATAGTTTGCTTGTTTGCACTTGCTGGAAATATGTGAGAAAAACGAAAACGCTTTACCGTAAAAAATTCCATTTTCAGGTTCCCCCGTGTTTTTCTCCAGTTGATAAGGATTTGGGGAAGGTGAGCTTACAAATGTGAAAAAAATTTGTGGGCTGTGGTGTGGCAGTGAGTAATGGCTCATGAAAGAAAAAAATATGATGGACTGCTACCAGCGAAAAAAAATTAAGCAATATTGAGAGCAAATGATTGCAATGATCATGTTACTAACTTGTTGTAAAACGTACATTTTTCCCTTCATAAAACAAATTTTTATTTCCCCATATGACGACTGGGGAATAAGAGAAGAAAGAAGAACAGTTTATTTGCTCCATTATACGAGTGAATGCGTATGAACAACTTTTTTTCTTTTGAGGTTTTAAGGGAGAAAAAAGGATAAAAAGCCAAGTAAGCAATTTTCGTCTGAGCTTTTATGACCTACCTAGTTTACCTTACACTTCCTTCCCAAACTACCTACATATGTATGTTTGTACTTCGTAGGTATGGAATACAGGAGGGAAAAACTATTATTATTATGATTATTATTAATACATAAGAAATTGTCTACACTTGTAGGAAAGGAAATGTAATGTACATTTCGTAATAGTGGCTTTGGTTGGTTCACTCCCAAAATACTATCACTTGGCTATATTCTGGCATAGGTATACCTAGTACAAAACAGAATTTTTCTATTTAGAGACAAAGTTGAAGCAGGGAAAGTTGAGTGAGTGAAAGTCAAGACTTTTTCTGTGGCTGGTTGGTTGGTTTTGGTTAGTCGGTCACTTCATAAAAACAACTCTGCACTAAACAGGGAAAGTCATCAACCTACCCCAGAAGTAGACGCACTCACTCACTCAGCTTATGCATGTATACCTGCAATAAGCCTTATATATCCGGTTTAATGATTAAGGTATCATCGTACCGTTTAAGTACTTGCTTACACTCACAAAACATAAATATATTTTGTTCTGGTATAATAATAAAAAAAGCTGGAGTTAAAATCCCATTTTTACTGCTTTTTACTTAAAAGATTTAGAGAGTCTTTCTTATGCGCTTTCTTATACCATGAGAGGGGGGATATACATAGGAGGAGAATGTGGAAGTAATCTCGTCATGCAATCAACCTCTCAGCATTATTATGATTTTATACATTTGTAGTTTGTAGTAGCTACTTCCACAGACCAATGGCTTCCACGTCTTGGAAGACGATAGAGAGACGGGGGAGAGAGATAGGCTCAATTTATTTACTCCTTTCTCCTCCACGTTTCCCAGTTGTTAAGTCATTCCAATAAAGGAGCGGGGTAGAAACGGAAGGAAAAAGTTTTTCGTCTTGGCTTGTGTACTTCCAAGCTACGGTTACTGTATTGCGGTTCATCTTGGTCGTTGCGTTTCTGTTCTTTTAATGCTGATGGTTTAGAAGTGGAATGTGAAGTATTTAGTTTTCTCTTGCTGACGACGAGATGTGTACCGTAAAGCAGTTTCCCGTTCCTATATTGGCTTACTCATGTATGCGTATAGGGAAAGGCAATAAAATGTAAAAAGTTGTTTCATTTTTTGAGGTAGTTTGCATGTACCAATTATTAATTGTGGCATGCCACTTACAACATAAGTACGGCCCATTCATCCATTTAATATTTATTCCACTAGTATGCATATCAGCCCAACACCAAAATAGAACCGCATTCCAAAAAAATAATTCAGGAATAACTCTCAAAGAAACTGGAAGGGAATACAATATGGTCCCCCACCACCCACCAGTCCATAAAAAAGTGACTTGTTCCTCTCTTTATTTCCATGTTTTCGCAGATTAATGTGATGTGAAAGTTGTTGTTGGCTTGTGAGTGTATCCAGCAATTATGATGTTGTTCTACCACTTTGTAAAACGTAATGAAAGTGGGAATTTGGAATAATTTTTCTTTTTTGTTCCTTCCCAACCCAGTTTTCAATACGGACAGGAGGGTTTTAGGTTCTTGCGTGAAAGCGGGAATATGGATATGGGCCTGGTTAATTTATGAGATTTGTAAAATCTACTGACTAACCAAATGCATCATGTAAACGAGCTTGTGTACAAGCATGCAATATTATTATGCAATCCAAATAAAGATTTCAGGGATACATGCAACAGCCATTAAAACCGTATTAATGAATGTGGGTGCACCGACAACAAACATAAATTAGGTTGGTTAACTAAATCGGTTAGAACATCCGAATAGGCATGCTTTATATGAAGGATACAATTGCTTGGAAGGAGTTCCCTTTCTTTTTAAAAATGGATTTTTGAGGATGGTTTGACTTGACTCCGGCATTTGCCGCTGTGAATGAGGTTTTGAGGATTGGTAAGATCCTTTTAATTTGTCATAGTAAATGGCCTGTGAAATTGGAGGAAAAGGCTTCCCCGTTAAGAAATTCATATCGTAGTCATCCACACAAAAAAATCAAGACAAATTCGCACAAACTGTATTTAAGTTTGAGGAGCCGTCCTCCTCTTTTACTTTTAATGGCTCAATTTCCACTGGAATAAGAAGAAACGGGTTTTAATGTTTGGAGAATTTTTAAAGGGCTAAAGCTTATAGTCTTGAACCAGCAGCAGGATTTGGATTTCGACTGGAAAAACTTTTCCTAACTAAAAAAAATTGCACCAGAGAAAGTTATTCACTGTACAGCAGTTATTTTTAATCCTTCTCCTTTACAAGAGGGATTTTTACGCAGGGTGGAGAGCACAGTTTCAAGTAGTTATTGCGGGGTTTTAAGTTTTGCTCCTCGCTCTTTTTTATGACCCATGCCATTCGTGTCGTGGTTTTAGTCCTGGTCAATTCTAGCTCACTGGGAAGTAGTAAAAAAAATTATATTGGTGTGGGTTGGTTTTAGGTTGCTGACTCCGTGCAAAGAATTATGGCCAGTTTCAGCTATTTTTAAAGGTTTAAAGTGGGAAATCGTCAAGTGCATTTCGTAACATGACTGCTCTGCTCTGAATTGGAAATTCAAACCGTAAAGAGTAAAATCCGCTATCGTCTGTCATGTTTAATAGGGTCATATCATTCCTCTCCCGATACAATCACAATTGGTCAGGAAGAGATCATAAAGGACATGGGAAAAATTGTCGTAAAACCGGTTACACCGGAAGTCGGTTCACGTTTGGGTACTAAAACGATACAATGACACCTTGCCTATCCCTTTCGTCTCATTTCGTACGTTTTTTTTAGAATGCTTAATCGGAAGTTGAGTGTGAGGCAAGGGAGGATTATTGGGATGTCGGATGTGACATGGGAATAAAACTTGGTCAGTGCGACGATCGACAGATTGACCCTATTTGAGTTGAAATGATTATCAATTGGGGTTGAAATACCATCATACATTGTGAGAATCTACATTTTGTCAATTCCAACAACCATCCTACCACCTCCTCAAACCCCCACCACATTAAAGTAAATAGATTGTGAAACGAAGATATGGACTGCTAAGTCTCCTGATACTACAATGTCACTTTTCCAGAATGACACTCTTTCCGACTGCCACGCACAAATTCGCTTCCTCTTTTTGACATTTTCCAAACAAACCAGTCCTTGAAAATTTCATTTTTTATGCAAAACGAAATGGAGTTTTTCTTTAGACAAAGCCATAATACATTTCCCCTTATCTACTCCCCTCTCCGGAAAAAGTTTTAATGAAGTTTGAGTGACAAGACAAGAAGTAGACAATATACAATTCATAAAAAATATTGTTGCAAGTGCGATTACATCATTGCAAAAAAAAATGTACAATAGTGAACTCGACATACGGCCATTTTTATGTTTAGACAAGGAGGAAAACCGAGCCACCGTCATGAATGTGGTGAATAAAACTTCACTCACTCACTTCCGCATATCTTTATCTTTTAATATGCTGTACAAGTATGTATCTTCAGAGAGAGAGGAAATTCTACAAGAAAAAACTGAAGAAAAATGTTTCCACTACTCCTGCTGTTTTAATATGATCATCATCATCCTTAGGAAAGATATGGAATGGGGTAGGGATGGTGTGGTGCACAGTAGATTCAAAATGACGCTCAGGGATGACATCTCCCCAAGGGCCTACTCGTCACCCGAGCAAAGTAGACTCATTGTGACAAGCTCCCTCCCTTCCATACTCTATCATACTCCCTCCCTCCCTCTCTTTCCCTTAATGCTGCATCCGATGATAACCATCTTCTTCCAGAGAAAATGAATGGCAAGTAAGAACTAGCTTCTCAGGGGAGGAATGGATGAAGAGACGTGCTTACTTTCTCCGAGCTTTTACTCTTGGAAAAAATGAATCAAGTTGCGCACTTATTCCTCTCCTCTATTTTTATTCGTTGCGTAATAGTCCACACTCCTCAGTGTTTCCGTTTTCCCCTTGTACATAACATTCATATTTTCCAGTTTGAAATAAAAAAATTGCTTGCTCGTACGATTAGCATTAATTTAACTAAAGCTGTATGTGGCATGTATATTGCTTGTACCTCCGATTTTCCTTCGTGGTCAAGTTCTTCTAAAAAATGCACACATTTTACTTATCTCCCATAATCTTAATTGTGATTATCTCGACCAGCGCTGATGATATGTTCAGGAGCAAGGGAACGGTCGTCATCCTCCAATATAACTTTTTTATGCTAAGTCTATCTTGATAAGCTGCGCTGTATAACCGAGCCGAAGCGTATAATCCTATTGCTTTCCTATGCATAATATCCATTTACACTCCCACCTTCCCTCTTCCCTCTCGTGTATTATTTAATTGGCCATGGAGTGTGGAGTCGAGTGGAGTAGTGGAATGTGTGGTCGTGGTGGCAGTGGCTATCATGACAAGGGGATTTTTACGTGTGTATGTGCATGTGATGTGATATGAATGGTAATATGATAAGAGAGAGAAAAGTCGTCAAAGAAAAGGCTACACTATTAGTTTCCGTTACGTGTTAACTATAATAGAGTTAGAGTTTAAGCTCTCCCCCAATAATAATATTACTTTCCCATTTTCCTTTCGCGGACTGGATTTCCACCGATGATAAGAGTCTACGTTACGTGCATATGTATACGTTAGAGTCCAGAGCAGCGCCTTGCTGCTGCTGCTAGGTATGTAATGTTAGGTTTGAGTTTCCATTTGAACCGTAGTAGCTGGTTTTTTCCTCTCTCCTGCTTTCCCCGATTCGATATCCCATTCCCCATCCATATGCATGCCCTATGTATGTATATTTCAGAGGGTTCGAGAAATGAGTGGGGTTATTAGCTATTCCGAGCGTGGCTAAGTAAGTGGGTGTGCCAAGACGTAGGGAAAAAAACTTGGAGGAATAGAAAAATAAGGCTCTACATTATGCTCCGCTTATTTTATTTTCCTCTTCGGTTTCCCATTTTTTTCTCTCCCGAGTTTTCTTTCAAGTTCTCACTGGGAAAAAGGGCTAGCCCATTACTTTTGCAAACAACGGGGGAAGGGAACCAATTTGCATGATTCGCGGGTTCCTTCCTTGGCATTATAAAGACTAGGTAAGTAAAGTGTATCATGATGACCCTTAATTATCAGGGACATTCTGCGTCATTTGGAAGGGAAGTTTTTTTTATAGGATTCCCATTCCTATAAAAATCATGGAAAGAAAGGGAAAAGGGAGAAAATTGCAGATGGATTTGAATTGTAAAAATCGGCCAAAAAAGAATTTATTTTTTGGAATGGCCCTAGTTAAATAGGCAGGTCACGTCCAGCTTTTCTTTCCTTTCCTGCATCGTCGTCTTCCAGTCGTTATTTACCTATTTCGTTTGACTACCGACACCGACCATATACTTACAACCCTTCCTAGCAATACATACCCTCCACCACCACTACCACCCTCCTAAATACAAGAATAATCTTTTACTTTTGGGAAAGCAAAAAACTGAATTATTGTCGACTGGGGCTTGTTAATCTTTTCCTTGGCATTTTTCTTACACTCTCCCTCTCCATCTCTACCAAAGTATCTTCTTTGAATCTCTAATGTTATGCAGATGGTTCTATATTACTTCGACCCTCTCTCGATCTTCACATCTTCATGGGCAACCGCGTGTACATTAGAAATGGACTCGAACTTTTCTTCCGTAAAAAAGGGTAAAAAAAGTAGTTGGAGAAAGTCCACTAAACAGGAAAAGTGGCAGCTATAACAGTTCAACAAGAAATATGGAATGAGAAGAGAAAAGTCGAGTGGAGGGAAATTTATGTTTTGCGCCAGCGTTATAAATAAATATACATGTTTAACAAGCGTCCTCTCACACCACACTCAACCGCACTCCGTAAAGTACCCCGTTGCAAAACAGACAAAAAATATTTTCCTAACTCCTGCTACAGCACGGTTACCTCTGGAAAACCGTGTAAAAACACCTCCACTGAACCAAAATTAAGTGAACTATTTATCTCACCGCAAAACAAGCGTATCATCATCAAATATCATTTGTGACCAGAACATATTTATACAACTTGATACGAAACCAGCCAGGGTCCCTACTTTCCCATTCTAAGAAAGAAAATTAAAGAAGATTCATGGATAACCCTTTTCAATTAATAAACGGTTCGGGGTATTTCCCTCCCAACTTGTTCAGTTGTTAACCCCCTTCGCTCCGCTTGTTATCATCGTTGGTTCATTCCACTCAGCAAAATGTTCCTAATTCATTATCAAGTACCATCCCCTACTTCTTGCTTCATGACATGACACGGGTGATATAGCTTACTTTACTCACTTTCCTCAGGAATCTTGTAAGAAAATGAAATTTTATTTTTCCAAGAATTTCGGTTATCTTCATGCATATTTCAAGTAATATTTGAGTTACGTACACAGCGCATAGCACACCTTCTTCCTTTCTTTGTGAATATTTTTCTCGAAACCACTCCAACTCCAGCTCCAGCTCCGTCGCTGCTTTCTCGTCAATTATAATTTCTAGTTGTTCAGCTCCTGTCATACATTCTACTTTCGTTTTCATTTTCAGCCTTTTTATTTTATGCATGTAAATTGTACATTGTCTGGTTAGTTAGCTACAGACTGTAATGTGAGTCCACTTTAGTTTCAAGGAAAAATACAAGAAAATGAGTAAATGCGTAGGTACATGTTGTTGTTGTTGTTGTTATGTTGTTTTGACTTGATTCGTCTTTCTCTGCTATTTTCTTTCTATGGTTGGTTTAACCCAAGTTTATGCAGACTTCTGTAGTAACTACCTTGTTTTCTCCCCTATTCCAAAGGAAATAAAGTGAACTATAAGCTGGAAGTGAAGGAGCTAAAGCGATAAGAAAAAAAGTAAATATAGTTACTTAGAGAAAACTCTCCTTCGCTCCTGCTTGACTTAGTTTAGGTTGGCTGCCCCCACAAAACATAGCCATAGCCTTTTTTGCTTCTTCACTGCTTTCACTGCTTTCCCTTTCCCAAAAAAGCTGGAAGCTCAAGTGGCTGAGAGCTCACTTGCAAGTTGTGCTTAGCCCATGCAACAGTCCGTGCTCGCTTTCTGTCTGGAGTTTGACTGATAAAATTATTTGGTTTGGCTTGACTTCTTCTTCTCAGCCCTTCTGTGGCACTGCTTGGTATTCATTTTAAGTTGTCATCTGGGCTCATATTTGGAAATATAAAGTTGACTCGGCTCGACCATAAAAATTGGGACAGGGAAAGGGCTACGCACAGCAGCGTATCAGAAATTGCACTGACGTCTGATATATGTGCACGTTACTGTCACTTTCCCCAGAAGAAGGGACTAAAACTGAAGGATATTACGTGGGACACAAAATAAACAAAACATTTTTTTACTTGGCTGGGTTCGTGAACGTGAAGTGCAAGTGGTGTCAGTAGAAAGTGTTGGAGTTAGCACTTTCCTCAATTTCAAACATTCCGCGTTTGAGTAACTGCTGAAAAAATATTTTCTGAAAAAAAAATGCTTTCGGCATGTGTGTTTCATCCACCCTTTGTTTTCATTTGAGTATCTTCTGCTAATGTAAAGAAGGAAACACAAGGGAGGCAAGGAGAAAAGAAAGGATTTTCTGTTCTAACCTTTTGTTGTGCCCTTCCGACTTTTGGAGGAAGGGAAGGAATAAAACAACAAAACTAAAACAAGCAGAAAGAAATCTTTTCGCTTCCAACTCCCATTTATCTGCTTCTTTTATCTGCACAATAGACTACTTTCTTCCCAGACATACTGAGCTGAACACCCACTGCAGTGGAAAAGCTAATGGAGGGATGGAGGCGGAAGTGGAGAAAGAAAAACAACGCATTAATTAATCTCTGCACCATATCCGTACAATAGTGAAGGTGGAACAAAACCTTTTGCAGAAACATAAGTACCTAGAGTCATATGTGAAGTGGAAAGCCAACGAACCAAGAAAGGCTGTGCAATTTCTCATGTTTCCCTGATTCTGCGAATTTTGCACATCACCATCCAATTCTGAAAAAAAAGAATCAATTTTGAAGACAGGCCAAAGTTCACGGATGACTTTAAGCAGAACAAATAAATGTAGAAGTGTTGTTTAGAAAAAATACCCATAATAACTCGAATGATTTTTGTTTCATATTACAGTTACAGCATTCTATACTTGCCAACTTTCACCCAAAAAACTAAATCCGATGCGTAAGTATATATAGTTGTTTCCCGGTTTGACGGACTGAAACAAGTAATTGAACTAAAACGTAGTGAGGTTACTAATCGAAGAAGCGAAATCCAAGTGGGATTGTTAAAAGATACTTATTAATCAGTAAAGTAGGTAATTCGAAGAATTTAGTGGCTGTTTTGAACAAAATTCCGTTTTAATTATTTCCAAGTGAAAATAAATCCATAAAATAACGTTCTTGCCCATTTTTCAAAGACCGTTCTTCCTTTTCCCAAAAATGTTTTACGATCTTTGTAGATATTAGTAAATAAACTGAACTCTTAAAAAGGTTGTTAAACAGTCGTAAAATAATTTTTGAAAACTGGTTCCTGTACGATTAAACCTACCTGGTTTACTTAAGCCAGTAGTAAAAATATCAGCAGCAATCCAATAAATTAGGAAAATAGAACCGAATGTGAGTATAAAAATTCAACGTAATTTCAATCGACATTCTACCTTATTGCAACCATCTTAAAAGTAGATCATTACCTGTAAATTTATTGCCATCTTTTATTACTGCGACAGAAGGAAGATATAGAGTGTGCTTCCAGTTCACCTTCACATCCCTCATCTCATCACCATTTTATGACGATTTATATCTAAAGAAAGCAGTAATTCAATCCGAGCGATTTAATCTAGTCGTACGTTTAATTCTGTAAACGGATTTTATTGCAATAAAATAAAGTTAATTGCTCTCAGCATCAACTTTTCGAGTTTTTATCGGGGGAATAAGAAACAACAAGGAAGATGCTTCAATTGCCGTGTTTTGTGGCACTGTCCGTCTTGGCGTTTCTGTTGCGGGGTAAGATTTTATTTTAAATCGAAGGTACTAACTTTTAGATTGATTACGTCATCCTGAAAATTTAATACCCATTTAATTATCAGCTTTCTCTCAAGTTGACTGTCTTTAACCGAAGGTAGCAGTTTTTACAGTACAAATGAGTTTTTACGCTTGCATAGCACGACACGGGGGTGGCTGTGCGTTTTGAACCCTACTTTGTAACAATTATTTATAACATGCAAGCATAACCTCAGTAATACTTTGAGAAGTAAATCGATTTTATGTAAATTTCATAATTGTAGTAGTGAGTTCTGCTAAATAATGGGTCATATTCTCATATATCGCCAGCAGGGGAGCTAAGTTTTTTTTTGCATTTCGTTCCATTAATTCGTTTATTAAAGTTACAAATAAGAAACTACTTGAGGTAGGTGCTAAAAGTCTCGTGTTTAAAGAAATTTCTTGCAAAATAGAAAAACGAAACGTTATCATTGCTTAATCTGTGAAATCACGATTTTACCCCATTTATTTGATTGAGTCGAACCGGAAATCATGGGGGAAAAGAAATGTTGAAAAGCATTCCAGAAATGCGTAGTTTTAGGGGTAACTCCAAACTACATGGTTTTATTCTTAATCCATAAACCACCCAGCAGTAGGGAATGAAATTGAGAAAGTTTCGTTTTTAAATGCTATAAGACCATTCTATGTACCCACAGTATAGAAAAACACACATCACCACTACCCCCACCGCACTATCAACATTTGTTTGTCTGGAATGATGGTGATGTTGTTACTGCGGTGGGTTATTTTAGCGGACGTCCCTACGTGAAATGCATGTTCAACAATAAAAGGAAGTTTTCCCTTTTCCTTTCTTGAAAAAGCTTAATGTAAAAAAAATCCGGGTGGATTGTATTATATTCTTCCAAGGACACAATGAAAGGGTTGAAGAGTACTTCATGATAATCCTGATTCAGGGAGCATTTCCATGCATGGCTTTTCTCTCTATAGGTATATATTTTTAAGAATAAAGTGGTTTCCGGAAACAAGCCTTTCATTTTCTCTTCCCTTTCCGTGAGAATTTTCATGAAAAGGAAGAGGAGAAAGTATTGCAAGCGGATGTATAAAAATGGAAGTGATGATTGCACTAGCGTATGTACTCATAACTCTTTGTATTTGGAAGTCAAAGAAAGTAGCCGCCTTTTTATTAAGATATTCCTTTTTAACTTTTCCGGTCATATTTCTTCCGTTCCTGTATCTCTAATACTTTAGATGGTGATGATGATGATACTTCTTGGGACTAAAACTGAACTGCAACAGCGAACAATGGTGGTGCAGAGTGCAGAGTAGAATAAAAAAGCCGGAAATCCCGAATAGTGTTTTCATCACGAGTAGGAAAATGTTTCTCTCGCCATTCAATTTTCTAAGAAAAGTAAGAAATTGAATATTGAAATATATTTTTTTAAGCATCATTAGCAGGAAAAAGGGGACACGGTGAAAACTGAAGTTTTTCTTTTCCTTTTTATTAGTCTCAAACTAGTCAGTATTTTGTTTTCCTTGCAATTACATTTGATTTAGGCTACTACCATTTGAAACGAACATCCTCCTATCATTTGAGATGATAATGTTGATATTACGGTGGGAAGTAATTCCGGTTCTGGTATTAGATGAGGACTGACTGAGCTTGAACAAACATCGGAAGCAGTGTGTAACCCTTCTCATGAGTAACCTGCAGGGCTACTTGGCTCAGCTACATGACAAATATAACACTTTCAGCGTTACCCTTTCCGGTTTCTCACTCACTTGTAATGAATAAAGAGTGACATGGGCTTAGCTGATTGCAAAAGCTAACTCACTTAGTTTTCTCCCTAGTGGCTAGAAATACCGGAAGTTCCCCTCTTACAATGGCAGTCCATGTGGATGTTGATGACGGCATTCAAAACTTTCCCTGTTACATATACCAAACTCGAACCATTCCGCTATTCGGAGACTGTTGCTCGTGACTTTCACTTTTCCCCGTGTTCAGTTTCAGCTTAAAAAGTTGTCATATCCTCATTCCCATTCCGTCTCACTATCAACCGTTACGGTTATTATTATTATGATTATTATTGTGGCCGTGGCGGTGTGCTACGTTGAACATGGCATTGTTGGATAACTGTCCGGGTGGAAGAAGAATAATAAGTAAAGGCAATAATGATGAGAATGGAATTATCAGCACGACCTCGTGTCCTCGTCCTACTGTTCACTGCCTGTAAGGCATTTCCGCCAAACTGTCCGCATTTCTTCCTTTTGTTTCAGTCACTCACAGTCAGCTCCAGCTACAATTCCTACAATAAAAAGAAGGGTTACGTACCTTCTACATACACATTCGTTACGGATTTGGGAGAGGAGGACAGGAACGAGCGGCGGATTATATTCGACGGATCACATTTTCTTTCCTCCACGTTCTCTGGATTGGCAGGGCGGTAGATGCAATATAAAATGCCATTATTAGTCCTATGGCTTGGGATTGTGGTGTACGATGGTGGAGGCTACAGTGTTGTTATCGGGAAACCACAGGACGGGCGCAACAATAACTGTGGAAATGGACGATCATACCATGCATGGCACACAATATTAGAATCATAAATAAGCTCTGAGCAATAATACAGAGGATCCATACGGGAAAGAAGAAACTTCATTCCATTTATCCCAGACTTCTTTGTTTTTATGAGGCAAACATTGCACGTTTTATATATTTCCCTCTATTGCACAGGGTTAGGGAGATGGAAAGCGAGGAGAAAATTAACCATGGTCATGTCGTGCCGTGGTCAAAGATATCGGAATTGCAGAACATTTTGCCAAAAGTTATCATTCCCTATTTCTTTTCAACTTTTTCCTTCATCTTCTTTTTCTAAACTTTTCCTTTTTCAAACTACACTTTTTTTTTTACTTTTTTCTATTTTACAGCCATGTCATACGGTTATGGGAAATGATGGAAATGGCATTCCATGGAATTGAAGAAAATGTCTTGTTATTCCTTCCCAATTTTCTTTTTATCCAAATCGTATTCCGATATATATTTATGTCCTCAATATATTATTGTTTTCCGGATGCTCTTGCTGAATGCATTATTTTAAAAGGGATAAACTTTAAGGATAGTAAACAAATGGGTCAGTTATTGCTTCCAGCTTGTAAGGAACTAGGGGAAACACTGGTCCCGCCTGCACAATTCCCACTAAAGAAGTTAAAACTGAGCTGAACCCTTCTTTCTAGCGCTATTCAAGTGTCTTCTCTTTGTAAAGGGGCCTATTCCTATTCTGAGACGAACTTGGAAAACATTTCATTTCAGTCATCCACCAGCGATTTGTGTATCATTAGTTTCATCTGTTTCTTCCTTTCCTTTCAGGCCCTTCCCCTTATAAAAAATATGATGTGATGCTCCAAGTCCCCTTACAGTAATGGGGAAGAAACTCCCATCCTTCATGTTTTTCCCTTTCAACTCTTCCTCTCCGGTCGGGTGAGTGGTGGTGGTGACCTTTGGGGAAAAGCAATAATGGCTTGCATGCAACCCACACCACACACCACGCCATGAGCGATACATACAATCACATTTAGTCCCTGGCCCCATGTCCTCTCCCAGTGATATAGTGACAGTTAAATGGAAATGTGGGTGAAATCTTAAAGAGGGATGGATCCTTTTTCCTACCCAAGAGCTCCGGGCATGGCAAAGGCTGTTCCTCTATTTAAAATATAATATATTTCCAGAATTTTTCCATTGTCTGGAGAGAGAGAAAGGACTTCCTTTCAGTGGGTTACACGGTTATTTATATAAAAAAGGAACAGTTTTTATTACACTTCTTGAGGAAAAAATCCCAGTCCAAGTCTCTAGGAGAAAGCATCAAGTAGTGCAAGTGAATTTTTGTGGTGAGGGAGTAGTGAGGCCAACTGAAAGTGTTGTTGTGTGGCGTTCCCAGATTTTTCATATCCCAGAGGATCCAGATAACATTTTAAAGCTTTTTTTTAAAGAACGTCTCCCATGTAAAGAATGTGTATCTCGGAGGGGGAAGCTAGAGTCTA
>JAQGAI010001773.1:0-13766 GCA_034696905.1 Lepidocyrtus violaceus
AGCAACAACACCAACAACAACAACAACAGCAGGAGCAACAACAATATCACCAACAGCGAGTCATTCTTCCCCAGGAAGAGCTTCAAGTGACCACTGCCAGGATTACGGAAAGCCGTCCTCCAGTAAGCCACGCCGAAGTCGTTACAACCTCCCAACAACCCACTTCATCCCCTGTCACAACTGGAGAGACATCAGACCCCAGCTCCACTCAACAGCAAACCAGTGCCCCAACCACGACCCCAGCCGCAAGTACTACAGACTTGCCAATCATCTACCAATATTCCAGCTCTCAGGATGATGCAGCTCGTGGACAGCAACTGCCTCCTCAAGGAATCCAAGGTCAGATTCCCCTCCAGTTCTACAGCTCTCATGCCAATGGCCAGCAGCAAGCGAGGGTTGTCAAGAATCCAACTTTTGAGTTGATTTCTGCCCCTCCAGTCAGCTTCTCTAGCTCAATCCTTCCCCAACAACAGCAGCATCAACAACAACATCATCAACAACAACAGCAACAATTTCAGCCTCAATATTTCATCCAACCAAATTTTAATCAGCAGCAATTCACCCAGTTTATCCCCATTACTCAGCCCATTCAACAACAACAATCCGTACAACAGCAAGTCCAACAACAACAACAACAGCAGCAACAGCAACAACAACAAAACTCTCAGTCTCAAACCACCCCAAGACCATCCCAATCCCTGAAGGACAACGTGAACAAAATCGTCCCCGCCTCCCAAACCTCTGCCCACACCGAACAAGTTAATCCCAACTCCATCCATAACTCCAACTACATTCAAACCCTGCACAAGGTTAATCTCCCCCACAACTCTGTGAAACTTGTCACCCCATCTCCCCAACATGTTCACAATGTGCTGAACCAAGTTCCTCCCAGTTTCCAACCCTCCCTCGTCCCCAATCACATCGTCAATTCCCCCGTTCTCAACCCCCTCAATGTAAACAATAACGGAGGGACCATCCAATCCAACTCTTTCCTCCGTCCTCATCCCTCCCTCCAACAAAACAATTTAGTTGAGCCCTTCAGAAACACTCAGCTCTTCGGCTCCGGCCCAACTTCCCGTCCAGCACCTCCCCCAATTCGGTCACCCCCACCGTCCTCCTTCAGATTTCCCACTACATCCGGCATCCTCAGCCACTCCGGTGGCCCAAGCAGATTCAGAACTGCGGAGAGCTCCAACCCCTTCTTCAACTATCAGCAGCAGGGGCCTTTTGGAACCCTTGCATTGAACTCCTTTGTCGCAGGAGACGGGCTTAATTACAAACCAAGCAGTAGCCAAAGCTTCCAGTCCCCAGGAATCTAAAGTTGCCATTTTTTTTTATTTCCCTCCCCCAAAATATTTAATTTAAATCTTATTTTGTATAAAAAAAAACAAGTATGTCATGTCACTAGGCTAAAAAGGATTCTTTACGTTTTGTACATTATTTTTCAAACTGTCTGTTCTTCTCAAGCTATAATTTGTAAAGAAGACGGAGGAGGCTATAACGAGATTATTACGATTTTTACAACTCTGCCTATTTACATTACGTAAGAAAAAGAAGGAGAAGCGAAAGCAAAAGTGCAGCGCAAGCTCGGTCGGTAATTTTTTTTTGACTGCGCTTTATAAATATTTGCCATTCATCGAGTCAGTCTCTTGTAAGCTTAAGCTTACATAAAAAAAACTTCAAACTTTGTACTCATCTTCATCTATGCAAAAACAATGCTCATATAAATTACTCGTTTGTTTTTTTTACATTTTTTTTTGGTTTAATTACGCGCTAATTGTTGAGCTAAAGAATGAAAGGTAACCTATATATGTTTTTATATATTTTTTACAGAAAAAATGACAATTAAGAAAACGGAATAAAAATAAAAACGACGAAAATGTAAACTACATTTTTACTGCGCGTGTGTGTTAAGTCATTTATTTTTATACACTTTTTTAATGACAGAAGAAGACCCATTAAATAATTATTTATTACGTCAAAAGAATTAAGTTCATGAATTAATAAAAAGTTGAAGGGCTACTACAACTAAAAGTACGTGACTGTGGCAAAAGCAGGTGTAAATGACGAGAGAGGAAACGAAGTATAATAATTAAAGAACATTTTACTGCGAGTCATTAAAACATGCTAAACAAAGAATTTATATCAAAAGCAATCACCATTAAAACCGAAAATAATTTAGTTAGCATTTGAAAAGGCCACAAACATACATAGCATGAGTGTAGGTTAGGTAAGTCATGAAATTACTATTACCATCAATTGAGTTTTTGTAAAAAGTGCTACATGTACGAAGGATTGATTACATAACGGCAAACGGCCATGGAGAGGAGAAAAGACACTTAATTGCTTGTGGTTTATCGAGAGTGGTCGGTCACCAATCTTTCAGCTCAATTGTCAATCTCAAGCCAAACCACTTTTAAAAGTTTCAATACCAATACATTCCATCATAGGATTATAGGAGCTTAAAAAACAATAAAAATTACGTAATTTGCGAATGCCACAAAACAAATTAAAAATTTCGCACACGTTGCAGTTTGCAGTTTAGTTTGCACTTGCGAATGCAGGCTTTTTTATTGGTTCGTGTTCTGCTGCAAAAGAAAAAAAAATAGTCAATTTTTTTCGTGTAAAATAGTGTTAAAAATCTTTTTCTTTCTTTAAAGCATAATCTTCACTGTTCATTTTTTTTATATTTTTTATTGCTCATCTTCTTCTAATGCAGAAGATGCAGTAGCTCCTCTAAAATCATAAGAGAATGGCCAGGGGGACTGGGGAGGATTATAAACATTGAGATGAAGATGATCAAGGGAATTTTTCTTCTTTTTCTTTATTTATTCATTTATTGCCAATAACGCTTATCCTCCCTCCTCTTTATGACAGATCGTAATGATAAATCAAAAAATTGGGAATTTTTATTGTGTCATGCTCGATGTCACAAGTGGATGTATTGATGGCATTTACTTTTTTTGGGGGATGATGTTGAAGATTTTTTTTGGTGACTTTGGTTTTTTTTATTGTTTGTTGAAGAAAGGGACGGACGAAGAGGATGATGGTCGATGACATGGCTTGCTTGGTAGAGTCCTACTTAATTTAGCCTGGTTTGAGGATATTTCTAGATTGAGTCATTTTTTTCCACAGCTTTGCAAAAATAATTGCAAGAAGAATGGAGCCGGTGGCGAATAAAATAATTTATTGTATGATCAAGCAAAAAAATGAATTGGGAATGTAGTATGAAATGAAAATGAATGGGTGCTAACATAATTTTTTTGCGTAATAATTAATAGGTATTAAATAAATATAAAATGATTGGTCAAGTGAGTAGGCATTTGCTAGCTAATCTTGAAGATGACTTTGTCATGAATGGAAAATGATGATGAGATGAGTAATGTCATGACTGGATTGCGCGCGCAGAGAGACATTGACATCACGGCCTTGTGAATATTTGCATTGCTTTGGCTGTGACTTTGAATGTTATGGTTTTTGTAGTAGAAAAATCTGTGAAAACTTTCTATTAAAGTGGGTCAAATACTTTTTTTTTCTAACTAATGATTATAGTTGATCAGTCTTGCCCAAGGCTAGAGGTTCTGTGTTAAATACTCAGCTTGCTACACTTGACATTTAAATCAAAATTATGTGCAATAGACACATTTTTTTGGATTGATTAAGTAATAAAAATAAAGTTAAATAAAGTAATCTTCATGAATAATATTATGCTTTAGTGCTAAATGCATTAGTTGCTTATACTAACTAAGCATTTAATAAACTGTACGTTAATTTATCATACGTATTCGTGAAACAACTGCTCCACCAAACGGAACCAAAGATCTTATATACTAACGGAACCGATAACACCGAAATCGTAATACATGTTCATAAACGTCTTCGTTCAATTCGTGCTATAATTTTGGGTTGGCAGTGACCTTTAGTCAAGTAAAAGTCAAGAAGGTATATTATCGTATATTTTTGTTATGGGTGATTGGTTAGGAGTAAAATCATTTCTCCTCAGCATGGATCGATCTGGATCTGAGTATAACCTTGAACAAACACACGGCATGGATTATTGGCTTATCGGGCTATCTCATATATTATCCCAACAACACTAGTTGATGTAAATGTTTGCGGTTACATAACAAGTTATCTTGTTTTGCAAGGCATGTACCTAGTGACTGCGGTCAGTCAGTTACTCGTAACATTGCAATCATCAATTGACAGATTGATTGCATAAAAACTTAAACTGAAAGTAATGAACTGTCTAGCATACCAATACCAATTCATTCCACAAATTAAGCGTATATGGTAGTGAACTCTGAATTTGAAATTTTATTTTTGTCAACCAATTAAATTTAGAATTTTGTTAGAATTTAGCAAATTAAACTGCTTTGGGGTTAAGATATATTTGTGTGCTAGTTTGGTATCAGACATGAAGCCCATTCCAATCTACTTTGGTGATGCTTTCACCAGAGATGGGAATTCCCCATTTACAGGAAATCCTGGGGCGATTTGCATCTTGGAATATGACGTCAGTGCAAAAATTTAATTACATCAAACAAATAAAACGCTTGGAATCCATTTAGCAGTTTGTTAATTGATTCGGATATAAAAAGTTTTGGATAATTGTTTTTCATAATAAATCGCAATCAGGATGACATTCCCGACGAAACCAAGCAGAAAATCGCGAACGAAGCAAATCTAAACGCAACTGCGTTCGTGTCACTTGACTGGGCCCGACCACAAATCTCGGAAAATCGAGGAGTTTCTGGAGAAACCCCAATTAATGGTAATGGACTTAGAAGGGATCCCAACGGGAATGAAAACAACGCAGGGAAAGTCCTAATCAAACGGAAAATTCGTTGGTTCTCCCCCACGCGGGAGGTTCCACTCTGTGGCCACGACACCATAATAGCAGTCAAGGTGCTCGAAGAAATACTCCTTGGCCAAGAGCCAGACCTTCTGAAAAGGAAGGAAATCTCGGTGGAATTTGACTCTCCCTTCAGAGGAGTCCTTGGCGCCACCATTTCTTGTGAAACTGGAAGGATCACCCTGAATTTCCCCTCATCGCCTGGTCTTCCCATTCACATGAACAGTGTAACATGGATAGATCACCTGGTGGAAGCAGTCCTCTCCCCAAAGTGGACCTCCACTGCCATTCAAGACATTCAATATTCTCCTTCAGCCAACGTCCTCATGCTCCGGCTTGCCGACCACTTGAGCCCTCAGGATTTCCGTGAAATTTCCCCCAACTTTGGGAAACTCAAGTTGTTAGAAACATTTGAAGGGATGATTGGCCTTGCCGTGACATTGAAAGGCAAAAACGGCGGAGACGTGGTCAAAGGTCAGCCCCATTTTTACTCGAGGTACTTCGGTCCTTGGGTTGGATTCGAGGAGGATCCTGTCTGCGGCTCGGCCTACACCGTCTTGGCCCCGTATTGGTTGAATGAGTATAAAATGACTTTTGGAGAGACTTTGCTTGGGAGTTATCTTTCCACAAGGGGAGGAGTTATCTACTCCACTATGATTGATAATGAAAGGGTGTCGCTGGGTGGCTAGGCAAACGTGCTCATCAGAGGAGAACTAGCTTTATGAAAATTTCTTACACATGTCAATGAAAATCAAAACATTAATTAAAATTAGTTTTAAAAAAATAGTTAAGTTATTTATTTAATTATTTCTCTGCTTAATTACATCCCCAAATCCTTTGTAAGGAGCTAGAAATCCCAAAACGTAATCCATGTTATTCCCCAAATCCGCCGCCAACTCGATCACGTTTCGGGAAACGAGTTCCCTCAGTTCCCCCATCGGATTTAGCCGTTTTTTGCACACTTTGAATTCTAAAAAGTCTCCGCAAAAGTAGTCCACCGGTCCGCCATCCCCGCAATCCGAGTCCCTTTCGCAGAGACAGGCTTCATTCAATGCGCACCGTTTCTTTGCCGCTCTTGACATGGTCATGGTATTACTGCCGTATTTGATCCGTCGGCCAAAGTCATTCAAAAACAGTTCATGTGGATCCATCCTTTTCATGACGTCGACGAACTTTGGAAGTTGGGGATAAGCCCGGTGGAGTATTTTAGGGGAGGTGTAGTACAGCCCCGCTTTACCCCAGTGGGGTCGGCCGCGATGTCTTTCAATCTAAAAAAATATAAAAGTAATTTATAATCATTTGGTTCAATCTTATCTTCCCACTTGCTTATCTTTTATCAATATCTTTGACTTACCAGAGCTTGGCCAATTGCCTGAAAAGCCGTTATCCCCAGTTTGGGATGAGTCCTGTCAAATCTTGGCACGGAGACCCACTCAATCTCCAAACTCCTCCTTTTACTGCTCACTCCCAAGTAGGAATCCGATTCCTTCATAAACCGAAATAATATCCCAACCAACGGAAATCCCACCAAAAACTCATCAAAAATCTCCCTCAACGTATTCATCGCACTGGGCAACTCCTCCACATCAATTGCAACCGCAGCGTCCTCAATAACCAGCGCAAACTCCCCCTGATCCCAAGCACATTTGTGGCATCCATTCGTCATGATTTTGTGACTGTAGCCCACCGCCTTGGGCAAACAGCTTGAGTAGCCACCCACCTCAGTGTAGAGTGGAGTCCTTCCAGGGATCTCCCTGAATGAGCCAATTTTGGCGTAACTTTGAACAAAAAAGTAGCCCACTTGATCTGCCGACTTTTGCATAAGCTCTAGAGTCATCGAGACCCCATTGCTGTTGACGAAGGGGACTTCGGGTATCAGATAGGATTGGCAGTTGCCGGAAGCATTGACGGGAACCCGGTTCCCGATGGACATGATCACTTCCTTGCTGGTGGGAAACCAGAAGAATTGGAAGAAGTCGTTGGTCTCGGCAAGCTTCGTTATTTCATGGCTGGGCCAAAGAATCCCGTCGTCTACGGGGAAAGTATTCACTTCAAGCTTGTACTGCTCTGTGGTTTTGAAGACCAGCTCATATATGATTCCAAGTAGACCCAGGTGAACTCTGAAGGCTTTGAAGTCTTCGTCGGCCTCACTGATCCTTCGAATGTTGCCCAAGCCGTCGATAAAGGTGAGGGAGACCAGTTGATCGGAGAGTGTCGCAGGCTGCTTGAGATTGGTTCCATGGACTCCTACGCCAACTGCACCGCCCACAGTTATCCCTCCATATGTAGGATGACATGTTAGTCCCCTTCCGTGATTGTGGAGATAATCTTGGAAATCGAGTAGCTCCGAACCGGCTCCGGAAGTGGCGTAGTTGGTCACTGGATCGAAGGAGAAGTGATTGATTGCTTTCATGTCCAGCACAATCCCGTCGGTGCAGATGCAGTCCGTTATGGAGTGCAAACTCCCGACGGCTTTGATGCGATGGTTGTTTTTCAAAGCGAAGCGAACAATGTCCTGCAGCTCCTGGATGGATTTTGGGATGATGGGTGGGAAGGACGCGGTGCATTCTATGGAGCGTTGGTAGGATGTGTAGAAGTAGCCATTCCCATCGGTTGTCCTAATCATTAAAAATAAATTTAAAATGGGGTAATGTGAGATTCTTTTATTTACCGATTGACCATCAATTTATCAAATCCTTGGTTAAAGTTGATTGTTTGCAATTATAGCTTACAAACCTATTTATTTGAAAGATGGGATCCCGAAAGTTGGACGATGCTTCAGGTGTAGGAACGGATAAAACTGGCGAAATTGGAAAGCAAAAAATGCAGAGCAGTAATAAACGTACCAGAATCGATGATAGATCAGTTTCTTTGTATTTATTTGCCATTTTGGAATGCAGTTGCTTGATTCACAGTTTCTTAAATCTTAAAAACTTAAATAACATGTGGCTGGATAAAATATTTACAGAACAAAAGTAGAAGTGCTCAGTCACAGTCACACATAAGTAGCCCTATATTTTGAGTGAAGCTTTGCAAATGGAGAAACCCACACATGACATTGACATGCTGATGCAATGCAATATTATATGTCTGGGTGTACTCAGCATAGCAGAACATAACTAATGACCTGGTGGAGCAATAATGAAGTCCAGTTACATAACAAAGGATTAACGGGTTTTCAGCCTATTAATAACCTAAAGGGAAGCATTAAACAATAATGCTCCTAGACCTAGATCAAAACATTCGGGGTACGAAGTATGTAGGTTAGGTCGATTGCAAATGATAGGGATGATGGATCAAGTTGGATGCATGGCATATACTCATAGGCTTATACTGAGCGCCAGAGTTTTCGTATTATGTAATTACTTCTTCAAACTTAAATCAAAACCCCATTCCCGGTTGTTTCACTGATTGAATTGTAGAAACTACATTTTGACTTCCTTTTCAAGGGAAACGAATCCCCACATTTTACCGTTATCGGTCTCATTCCTTTCAACCGTTTCATTATGAGTCGCATCTCACCCCTCGCCCTCCCATAACTACCGGTGGTAATAACCAGTTTCCGGTGTTCCAACAGCAAGTCAGATGTTTTCTCTGTTGACTCAATCAAAAGAGGGAATAGGAAATAGACTGTCGTCATATCACAAATGGACAAAGCTACAGCCAGCCAATATGTAGTGAAGGGGATCATGAATGCATACTAAATGCAGGCAACATTGCAGAGAATGATTAGAAAGAAGAGGGTTGACAATCAGAGTCGAATCCATTCTGACAAGGTCCGCTCCCAAGTCTGAGTCAAAATTTGGATTTGACTGTACAACTGGAAAATTTTTGTATGGGATGACGCATAACATCGAAATTGATTCAATCCACGAAACTGCATTTCCAACCAGTAGAAGACGACAACTGCGAACATTCCATACAGCCTGGTAGCCTCCATGAAGTAGAGCCAAATCAAGCACAGTCGAATCCACGGCGACAAGGTATCACCGCCACATGAGTTCATTGGGGCAATCCAATACAAATACAGAAGGGATCCAGCCTTTCCCAGGTCAGGAAAATGGGCATGATTAGGAAGAAAGCTGTCAGAGCCGGATCATCATTTGGAGAAAGTTTCCAACGTATTTCCAACGATCCGCTTCCTTGCATTTGGATAGGGATGATGGTGCGGACTGTTTCCTGACCAGTTTCTTCATCCCTTCCAATCCCCAGATGATGTCCTCCCAGTTCAAATACAAAGAAGTGGCTAGTTCACAGTCAAAGTAGGAGATTGGGAGGAACACGCAAGCAAATATTTGTCTCGTAAGATTTTGCGATGCACTTGAATCGAATGATGAGGGTGTTTTTGGGTAGGAAGCGCCCCTCAAATCGAATAGACAGGAGGTCACGGCTAGTACTCCAATCACAATGAGTACAACGGCCAACCATGGACGAACTTGATTTTTCGCGACTGAGGAAAAGGATTTTTCCCGATTGTCCCATTGAAGAATTGTTGGGTAGAAAAATCTGTATTGGGAATAAAGTAAAGAGACTGCTTTCGAGCAGTGGAAGTTTTCCGGAGACTTCATTTCTATTGACGGATTATGTATAAGGCTCAAAACATTCAAGATCAGTCCGGCATGTACGGCATCTTACGAAGGAATGACTTTGTTGAGCGAGTGACTTTCACCAAAATTAATTAAATGTAAAATAAAATTATTCAATTAATTTAAGGTGAGGGTGTAATAAAATGTTCACGATTTCCATTAATGATAAAACAAATGGATCACGGGCCGTGTATTTATTCCTATTTTTTAGCAATGACATGAAAGATAATTGTTCATTGTTCAAATGCATTTTTAGGCAGCGCTCAATTTTATCGGAACTGGAACATGTAAAAACAAGCACATATCATGTGTGTTAGATCATGATTTAATTTGATTTTACATAACCTTATCGATTAATTTTCAACATGCAAAAACTTATCAGCGCTTGTACTATTTAATAGATTGGAATCTCCCTGAAATATCATAACTAAGGTCGGATCCAGCCTGAACCAGAAATATATTGTATTTCTTTGGCTTGTAGACGTTTATCCGATGACCTTCATATATTTAAACATTTTACAGACAAGTATTTAAATGTCTAATGTCTTCTTTGGTAATAATGGCTTTTGGCTTTAATCTCGATCCTCAAGGCCAATCTGTGTTATCGTCAATAAAGGCATATGAATGGATGGAGATACAATACATATTGGAAAGCGACACAAAATGCGAAATCCAACGGACGAGACAAAATGGCAAATTCGACTGCTGTTACAACCAGCCAATTAAGTTATCTCTCAGGCCTCCAGTGGCTCTGGCTGATATCGGTCTTGTAGATCTTCCCGAAACTGTTCATACGGCACAGTTCCAATTACAATAGGAATCTTCATCCTGAGGTCTAGGCTGCTTGGAATGTCCAGTTGAAACTATAATCATAATAGTTGAATGTAAAATGTTTAAATCAGAGCCATTTATGTCATCATAGGTAGTTAATCTTTAAATGAAGCTATATCCATCACTCTTTGAAATATTATGCACCTTTAAGAAATACGACAGACCAATGATTTTGCATCCCCCCAGGTTGGAGGGGAGAAGTGGAGGGAGCTGAAACTGACTTTGCCAACTTTCACTTTGAAATGACTGTATTGTCGGCCCTTCCAATGCCACGATTTCCTCCTCATCCATTCGCCTGGTTCTACTGTGAGTGCGATACGTTATTTCCTGAAATTTTGGGATACATATTCCAATTAATGTCAATATTTATTTCCATGTTTTCCATTACAAATCGAGTCAATTTCCGTAATTGATCCATTGCGTGTGACCCGGACCTTAACAAAGTTTACCAGGATGGCAGTCACCGGTCTAGAACTGGAGTTGGAGGCAAACACGGAGAACTTTAAGTATTCCCCCGGAACGTATCCAGTCCTTGGCAGCTCCACTTTCATTGAAATCGGCCCCTGCTTGAAGCACAAGCAACAAACTGATTTTTCCTCGCATAATTCCCGTGGCTCGGAATAAACTGGCTGGAGATTGAGGTCAACCACGGAGTTGACGGCGAAAGGTAATTTGGTGCTGTGGTCAAATTTCCATGACCGTTTCACCACAGCTTCCATGCTATACCGGATGCTCCCCAGATTTCCTTCGAAGGAGTTTGGCAGAATTTTTGGAAGTTGGAAACGGAAGGGATATTCATGATCCCCGGATGGGATGAGTGCATCAGCTTTCCCTAACGGAAATATTGGAAATAATGATGCTCAAGTTTGAAAAATTGTGGCAATAAATTGTAATTATAATTAATAGTTAGGCTAAAATTTAGTTTACCATCTCCAAAGACAAAAATTGTTTTCTCGAAATATGACTCTTCAGCAGAGTATCCTCTTGTTGTCCCTTGTCCATGATGCTCTTGCCATCCGACCTTGGCTTCTGCCATGAATTTTAAGGTTACTCCTTAAATAACGGATGTTAAATTTAAATTAAAAACACGCATGGTATCTTAAATATTCTGCCTATCAATGGATATTTTTAATTATTTTTACCTTGCGTGTTTTGCTCCTCATCCAGAACTAAGATTACTTTCCCCGAAATTATTTCCCCAGCGGAGAAAGTTTGATTTGGAGATTCCAAGACTATCAAAAATCGTGTTGGGGCCATTTCCCATCGCAATTTGCTGCGAAAGTGTCCACTCACTCACTAGAGTAAGTTTGCTCTGGATTGGGCATATTTATTTATC
The DNA here is from genome assembly GCA_034696905.1 of Lepidocyrtus violaceus. NCBI lineage: Eukaryota > Metazoa > Arthropoda > Collembola > Entomobryomorpha > Entomobryidae > Lepidocyrtus > Lepidocyrtus violaceus. The sequence goes on from JAQGAI010001773.1 coordinate 11,609, forward strand.
TCCCACCGAACCGACACCTAACTGACAGAACACTTTCTCAATCGCAACCAAGTGTCCAGTACTGTAACAGTTTGCAAACATATGTGGAAAGCTCTGAAGATCATAATATACGTAATTCATACAGGGAGAGAAGAAAGCATGATATCCGTAAAGGCAAATCGGTAGTTTGCATGAGAGCTACAGCTTGCATCTCGCACATACGATGTTTGTCATGGACAATGCCAATGAGCGTGCATGCAATTTACAAGTACTTTCACACAAGTATTGCACAAGCACTTTCTCCAGCTTTCTCTTCCCGCTCTCCCAAAAAAAACTTGTTGTTTAAACAAAGCTCTTGGAAAATGTACATGCTATGCTTGACAAAATTGTTGCACAACATGTTATTTCATGAAGAAGTGTTTGGAATATGATCGATTGTCTAGATTATAGAACCTTCCTGGAGTTGAGTTGCGTGGTAGATTGATAATTGAGTTTGAATCAAGTTACAATGGCTGCGAGTATGCTTTCAACTTAAAAAAATACCTATACAAATTTGTCTTTTATATTCCTCAATGGAATGTCTATTATTTGCATGAGAAAGAAGAGTTGGGGATGTATTTGTTAGTTTGCTTATGAAAATCGCATGAAAAAGGTTTCTTTACAATTTGCATTACATACAACTCTCCTTCATTTTGCATTCTCTCCTTCATTTTCGTATTATATTGATTTGTGTGGAAATTCGCGCACATACATAGCTAACTCTTGTGGGGGTTAATGATTTAAAGAAAGCTGCTGAATTTAAAAAAAATGTTAGTTGCTGAAAAACGATTAGCAAATTGCTTATCTGATTCTCAAAGACTACGATATATATCTTTCCGAGCATCATATATGACGATAATCATAAAACTGGTGAATTTTAGGATTTAGATAAATAGTTTCGATCGATTTATTACTGTGAAGTTTGGATATTATGTCCCCTTTCGTTCGGGTGAATCCTTTTTGATGAACCCAAAGATTTTAGCTAGGTCAAATAATTTTTTTTACAAAGTTTCATAATTGCACCGTGTGGGAACTTGATTCATTTTCCAATTCTTGAGTTGAGGCAAAAATGTATGTTCTTAAATTTCTTTCGTACTAAGTTTCTAATGCGTTTTCATTGAAGCGAAGAAGCTGTTTAATTTTGTTTTTATAAATATGCAATTATAGTATGATATGCATGGTTTATCGTAGTAGTAAATATAAGAAAGCATATTGTGCATGAGTTAAAATGTGCCTATTCGCCTAAAGTTTTTACTTTATGCATACGCACGAGTAGATTAGTTTTGAATTTTATCATTGCACCGCAGACTGCGATCTCTTCCTCAGTCGTAATAATAACCAGCCATTCTATATACACCCCTAACTGATAAGAGCTTCGCTTATCAAATTACACAACAGAGTCACCTGACAAAAATAGCCTTGTCCTGTCGCTACTTCTCTTCTCACATGCTCACTCACTGCTGACTAAAAATTCACCCTATAGGTTTAGGTAAAAAGATAAAGTAAAAAATTGGTTCTCACGGAGGGACCAGACAGCTTTAAAAAGTCATTTAATTTTTTTAAATTATACTTGACCAGACTGGGATTTCTATCTACTGAATAGTTTTAACATAGTTCATTCAACTACTCAATTATGACGGAAAAAGTGGAAAGGGCTCCTCTCCTAAAATCCCCCACGACAGACCATCCACATCCGTCCAGCCTGTTTCCTCCAATTACCGTGAATATTGGTCCAAACCAAGGCTACAGCAATCAAGGGCAGCCTTCTTTCGCTTCCTACTATGGGGTAATTGAAGTCACTCCGAGTGAGTCTGCAATCCAGCTTGAGACAAGGGAAAGGAAGCTTCGCCAACCTGGAGGGATTGCTGGTAGCCCACTCGTTGCAATAATTGCTTTGGCAGTTGGCCTAGTGCTCATTCTTAGCTTTGCAACCACTACGAACATCCAAGGTCAAAATGGAAAACGGGAAATTATTTTAAAGGCTCCTGCGCCATCATCATCCCCACCAGTTTTACACCCACCGCCATCCCATTCAAAACCAAGGCTTTCGCAGTCTGCACCCGCCGAGTCTCATGCATATATTGAGATAACACAAGGTCGACTGAGAGGCTACAAAAGGTTCAGTAGGCAGGGACGAGAG
>JAQGAI010001774.1:0-13764 GCA_034696905.1 Lepidocyrtus violaceus
TTTAATCCCTTTTAGCACCATCCAACACATGAATAAATGCTAAGAGTTAAATTTGCTGGTGTAAAAAGAAAATAGTTAAATACGATTTTTTTTCTCTTTGGGTAACATACATTATTTATTTGTTTTAAAAACTCGAATCCAAAAAATGCAACATATGCCATGCAAAATTTTTTATGTATTGACAATGGTTTAAGTAGCTTTTTTATGAGGGCTGAGATTTACTTCACAATTGGACAATAATTGTTTAGAGGCAAAAATTAATAAATTACAGGGGGAATAATTCAAATGAAATATGATATGGCCCATTTGGCAAATATCGTTTTCTTATACTCTCCTCGAGTCCGACATGACATATGACACATTAACCATAAAAAGGCTCCATAAAAGTAACAATGAAAAAAGTTGTGAAAAAAAACTGGGAATAAAAATAGCCCATTTATTATATGTACCAACTGGACCCGGAGCATTTTTTCTTAAAAAAAAAACTCGTAAAAATAAAAATTCAGCTCGAGCATATGCTCACTTTTTTTTAAATGATTTTATTTTGCCCGAACATGATTTGAACTTGTGCTCGTGCCATAGTTGAACTTTGTGAACTGAGCTGAAAAGCAAGTTCATTCCAGTTCTGAAAAAAAAATTATCTACCTTTTAAAGAAGATCATCTTGGAGGAGCAAGATGCAAATAGAAAGCTGATGGATTTGAAGAAGTGGAGGTAACAGCCGGAGAAATTGTTTTTTTTTCTTCTGCTTCTTCCCCCAACAACGTCATCTGTTGCAAAAGACCTTGCTCGGTTTTTTAACATTAGGAACAACAATAACAACACAGCTGCCTATAAGTTGTTTTCGTTGGAGAAGAGAAGATGAAGCGGATTCTGAAAAAAAAAGTTGTATTTTTCACCTTCTCTTCTCCCTAATCATGATCATGATCCTCCTGAGTCAGACTCATCTCATATTTTTTTTTCTTTCTTGGACTTGGATTGATAAAAATATAAATAATGGATGGACAACTGCCTTCATCTTCATTGTCTTTTAACCTATGGCAATCTGTTAACAAAAGTATTATTATGATTATTACTGCTATAAAGTAAAAGTGGTTGAACTACTGTGGATTTGGATTGTCTTGTCGGGTCGGCGGAGAGAGAGAGGAGCATCAGGAGTAAGTAAGACGGGATTTTTTTTTTACCTCGGATGAACATATTTTTAATAGATCTTCTTCTTCTTGCTCCTCTGCTCATCTTCTGTCGAGACTTTGGGACTTGACCAAATGGTGCGAGTCTGATGGAGGAAGATGAGCAGAAGAGGAATGAAAGCAATGAGGAGGAGTGGTAGTGTAATGATATGATGTTGATGCTTTCATGTCGATGATGATGCTGATGATGAAGAAGAAGAGATGAACAATTTTTTTTGACTGACTGACTGGGAGCAAACCAGAAAAAATCGCACGTATTACACACCTGTCGATCATCAGCGTCAAGTCGTTTACGAAGGGCACGGGCTCCAAAATCTCCTTTTATGAGAGGAGGAATATGACTTTATAGCAGGGCTACACTAGGATCGATGATGATGATGATGATGAAGATGATGATCTTTGCTGAACCCCTCCAACTGTTCTCCTGTCAGGGGTTGTTGTTGGGGCTGGCTGATTTAGATCCTGTGGAGGGGAGCAGTTTATGATGGATCCTTTGAAAAGTTTTTGGAGTGAAATATAGTGCAAATTAATAACTCGGATGGGTGCTGCATAGGTATGTACGTAGGTTGTTAGCTAATTAAAAAATACTTAAAAAAGGAGTCATACTCACATAGCTAATGATGTTTTTCCACTTCAAAATTTATATCAGTTACGTTTGGGCGAATTGCTCATTTAGTTGATTTAAGGTTTCGCATCCAATTGTTATATACAGCTTAAAGAAATATCAGCAATTTTGAATCGCAGCTAACCTGAGGATGAGTGAGCGAACCTCGCCTCGGTCATAAATTGTCAAAACAAATGAATGAAAGGAAATAAAACAAAATGAAATCATACAAAAAATGAATGAAATTTTCTAGAAGATGACAATAGGGGGAAAAATCGGCAATTAGCATTCTAGCCAGGAAGAAATTTTAGGGAAGGAGTGGGAGAGGAAGGGTTGGAGATATGTCAATTGAAGAAGGGGAAGATTTGTCATCGTCAGGGCTAGTTTTGCATTTTGTATACTTTACTGCTCTTAAAAATGTCTGAGATATGAGGGAAACCCAGACTCTATATCAGATACGATTCTTCGCTCTCGTAAAATGGCAAGCAACTTCTATAAACGATTATGGGAAAGGAGATGGAATTAATTTGAGGAGTATATTCTTGTTCTAGATCCCTGGCGATTTGATGAGCCTTTTGTTTCCCCGATTTTTTCTTCACTTTTCATTAACCATTTTTTTTTAACAAAAAGAAAATAGAGCAATGATGGTGGTCCTCTGAAGCCCAAACAAGATCCTGCAACAATAGCAATCTCAATCTGCCTGCACCTCCATGGCCATTGCCACCGTGCTCTGTTTCTGTTATATGTATGAAACTACCACCTTCTCTCAAGTAGTCAACAATCAGCATTCATCAGCCGAGGAAAAAAACTACTGAAGCTCAGAAAGTGTTCTAGGCACTCTTCAAAAATTTTCACGGTAGCAAAAACGTAAACTGCCACCTTTCATTCTAATACTGCGGCTTTTACGGGATGAAGGGAGAGGAAGGATGAATATTTTTTTCAACAATGAAAATCCCAACTAAAGCAAACCAGATGCCTACTGTACTTCCATCATCAATCCATTGCACCACCTTTTGGTCAAGTGGAGTGGAATGGGCAGAAAATGTTATCGCAATTTAAGAATCGAGAGAGATGAGTTGACGGGGATGGTGACGTTGACGGTGGTGGTCGCTCAAGACTGGATTCTCTGAAATCTTCTTCACTTCACTTCTGCTGAATCTGAGGCAAGCAATGAGATATGGATAGAGGGACGCCAAGAGGACTGTAACATTCTTCACCTACCGCATAATAATAATATGAAGGAAAAAATCGAAGGAGAAAAAAAATCCCTAAAAAAATTTAGCATCTCTCATCCAGATTATCATCATCTGTTGAGTCAAACTTTAAAAAAAAAGTAGGAGGGTGGACTATACAGCCATATAGTTTACTTCCATTTCAAAGTAACAGTGCATTTTTAATGAGCCTGATGATGAAAATGATGATGAGCTCTCAGAAAACCGAACCCAATCATTATCCTTCATTGCGTGGTATGCAAAGGCCAGGTCAGATTTTGGAAGGCTCATGTTATATGTGTATCGGGCTGAGAAATCAGAGCAGATGAATGACTTCTGGCTTCCCACCAGACAGATAATCAGATTGGACATGTGGAATGAAACAAAAGGTGAAAAAGAAAAGATGAACTGATCAAATAAAATAAAATCATCATCCTTCGATGATCCTTTTGTTCCTTCTTTGCAAGTCAAGTGGTTTTTTGCGGGCGCCGGACGGAGAAGAAGTCCACGTTAAAAAAATTGCTCTTCTTCAGATTACGACTGGGATGATCTTGATCTAATAGAGCGGATTTTTTTTTAATCTCGGAGTGAACCAGGCAGGGAGGATGAGTTGTAAATGTTGTGCCAACAATCAGTCATTATTTCAGCTCGAACACAAGCCTGCTTCCCCCCAACAAAAACACATTTATGCATAAGTAATATCTTTGCTGGTCCTGTGTATAAAATCTCTGGTCATTAATTTTGAAATTCGCGAAAAAGCCAGGGTAGCAGCTGAGGAGCGAGAGCATTTATTACAGATTAGAAGATGAGGATGATTTTTTACGAGGAATATAAAAAAACAATAGTAAATAGGAGCACACGGTCCAAAAGGTCTCCCTCGACTTTACTTAAGACTTTAAGATCGTGGCAGGAGCCATAAGGGTGGTACTCGGTGCTTAAGATAAGGGAAAGGTGTTGCTAATGTCATTGCACTCCACTCGCGAGCGAGCGAAGGAAGGGAAAAAAACTCCAGCCAATTTACAGGGTTTCAGCCCAATCCATCACAGAAAAAAAAACACATCGACATGGACAGATCCATTCCTTGACAAGACAAAAAGGATGGGATTTTCGAGGTATGCAAATTAGGAAAAAGTTATCTTGATTTTTTTAGGGAAAAAAATTAAGTAATGAAAATGGTCAGTGTTTTTGTTTGTTCAGTTCATTTGAGAACAAAATATTTGTTCTGATCTGCTCTGCTGATGCGTTTGTTTTTTAGGGCTTGAATTTCACAACAAACAAAAGGGATTACATCATCATCATCATCACGCCTTCGTTTTCTGTTATGGATTATTTGACTTGTTTGGAGTTCCAGCACTAAAAAAAGTCAATGTGGATGTTTCATGCTTCACGCAATTATGAAGTGGACAGGGCATGAGAGGAAGCTATCAAGCTGTGACCCTACAAAGTAAGTCCTACTGACTTGACTTTGAACTGGGTTGGTGTTTTTTTGGTGAGAACCGAAGGGTCGCTGCCCTTCCACCACTCTTGGTGATCCTCCTTACTTGATAATTTGACTTGACTTGATCCCTTCTCTCCAGCCATAGCCAACCCCGGCTTGTTTTTGTTTTATTGTCAGGCATGCAATGACGTATTAATGTAAGGGCATTTCACAATCCAGTCCATCCAGTTCAGCTACGAAAAATGTTGAATGAGTGGGTCTACAGAAGACTCGACTCTCGATAGATTCCTGTGCAGTTGCAGTTGGTAATAGGCAGGGTTGCTATTACCCTCATCATCATATCATCCCTTCTCATATCTTTTCCCATCATCATCATAATCATAATTAGATATACTCGCCTATTAGTATTTCCGTGTATGTATAGCTATGTGATGTGGTGATGCGAGGGGAAAGCTCTCGCTTCTCAATTCTCACTTTCGTTTCAGTTTTTTCTTCCCCACTTGCGCAATCCGCCCATTTGGGAATAATAAATTCAAGTGAAGTTATGAGGATTGTGAAGGCCCTTCTCTCTCTCTCTCTCAAGTAGGGTTGGTTGTAGGAATTGCATAACATTAAAAATTGGAGAGTTTCCTCCACTCTAATCCAACCCTCCCTCCCAAACAAAAATATTATTTCCACACGGATATCGAATGCCAATGCATGGACTACTTATTATTCAAGCAAAAAAAAAATATATAAAAAAGTGCTCCACTTTTTATCTACAATTCTATGAGAAAGTTTTTGGACTTGGGTAGGGATGGGATATAGGATCAAGTTGAAACAGAAGTGTTTCCCCATCGCATCATCATAATCATAATCAATAGTTCACTTGAGACTTTGAACTGAACCTTCCAAAGTTTTTTTTTTGTTTTGTGTGAACTTTGCTTCCTGCCTCGGCACTTTTTGCCGCCTGCCACCACCACATCAAAACCAAACAAAGTCGAAGCTAACTTCAATGTTTGGTCCACAGTCCGTCATCGTAAATTTTCCCCTGTGTCCTTTTAAAACATGTACTCCTTTTTTCCTCCTTAGCTTTCATAACATAACTTGGGGATGGGGAAAGAGACCGCCAAAGAGCTGACAAGGGAAGGGAAGAAAAAATGGCTGAATCACTAAATATGTTTTTCTTCACGTTTTGCTTCTCAACAAAGTTATGTGCTAAGTGTACAGGCATGCCTTGGGAATGAAATGACTGAAAGAAATCTAATGAGATCCTTCACCCCTCCCATACATCTCCTCTCGATATTTACTTGACTTGACTTGGGTGAGCAAAACAATGTCGTCATCCATCTTACAACTAGCATACATATGTAATGTGTGTGTACAGAATGTGTGTGGACATGTGAAATTCTCACTTGATTGTCATTTTTTACTTTAGTTTTATAAGTTTGACTTCATTAGTGACCCCTTCCATTTTCCAGAGTTTTCCAATGTCTTTGTCCAGGAATGAAAAATGAAAGTTTGGAGGAAAAAAATCAAGTCATGCCATATCATCAGCAGTTAATATAAAACCGTATGTTTTTCTGCATGGCTTACCACCCCAAAAACATGCAATCATTCCGGGCTAATAAAAAACAAAAGGTTTATAATCGGTATAATCTGTTGGAATCTGGTTGGGAAGTTCAAACATTTTCTTTCACCCTCTCCCCTTATTTCAAATGCCAGGCTCAAGTAAGTATCTAAACATGCATGGCAATGAGGAATTTTTATATTGCGTATAATTTTACAACTCTTTTCTTTACGCATCATGACTCTTTCCACATTTTTATCTTTAATTAAGAGCTGTTTTTTGGTTCCCTTCTTTGTTCTAAAAAAGCTCCAAAGTCAAATGTGAAGGGTTCAAAAATTATAAAAAAAACGGACCCTTCATTGGAGAATCAAGTTCGTGAAACATGACAATGTAAAAAAAACTGGCATGCTACAATTTATATTTAACTCAAATCATACCATCATCCCTCTATTTTCACCCTTCAGTTTTCGTTAGGAATGGAGTGTTGTTCCATGTCATGTGTAGGAATCCAAAATGGAAAAGTTGGCATTTCTTTCTTTGTCTCAAACAATAACAAAGCGCTCCTCCTTGAAATCTTTAAGAAATGATGTGAGGCGAAGCGAATAAGAAAGGGGTGAAAATGGCAATTCAACAACCCCCACAGGATAATTATAACTGTCCACAAACGAAGGGAAGCATAGTTAGGTACAACACGAAATGTTTTTTTTTTCTGTCGATCTAGCGTAAATAATGGATATGAAATGGAGTGAGGTATGGTAGATATGATACACGGCTTGTTTTTTTTTGCATTAAAAATGATAAACTGATTTCATTTAATAAGACAAAGTAGTTCAGAAATAAATGAAGAGAGAAAGCACTTGAGGGCACAGAGGCTCACACCTGCCTTCGTAGAAAAAGGCATATTAACAACACACCAGTCCATATTACTCCAAGTTTTTACGTTGTTTTTACTATTCGGATTCCTTACATGCACGCATCCACAAACAAACAAAAAAGCCTTGCATGTGGACACATGACCGCAGTGGGCCCTGACGAAACAACAACCCCGAAACAAAGAAAATCCTTCCAAATCAATCATGGCATTATTATGACACGCTAAAAATATAATGCCCTGCTTTTATAACGCCATTAACATTGGCTACGGTTTGAACATAAAAATGAATTGTTACAATTTTAAAAAAAAGATGACATGACAGAGTGTGGGATCGACCCTATCAAAATACCAAAAAACCGAACCATGTCACGCTCTCCACTAACTCAATTCAGTACAAAACTGGTGAAATAAATATAAAGAAATAAGCTATTTCGCTGATGGGCTATTAACAATGAATCCAATCCAAATCCATACAAATGGTTTCATTCTCTTCGCAAAATTATTACTCTCCCTGGTTGATCTAGTTAGTTAGAGAAGAGCCATGTTTGATGACCAGACCAGGCCACCCAGATGACTGTCAGATGATTCTGCAAAATTGGTAGGTTTTTTTAGAGAAAACTTGCCCCTCTCAGCCAAAAAAGAAACTTTCGCTATTTGACAGAAGGTAACACTTTTACTCTGGACTGAAGAAAACTGAAATTGGATATTTTTATGACTCATCAACATCATCATCTTCCTTTTCTTCCTTTCCCTGAAAATGACTGACAGATTGTCAGAATCGTTTATGCCCATTTCATATAATTTAATCAATTCTTTCTCAACTGTACACACTACAATGTTATATGAGTCAACAGGAGGATCATCTTCAAAACTTGACATATTCCTTCCCTTTCTTTTATATAGGTCCTGTCATGTCGTAATAATTTTTCTAGATATTTTGTCATTGATTTGGGAAGAATAGCCCATGTCCGAGAAGAATTATTTTGATTTGTCAGACATTTTTTTGATGGAATCCATCGTCTCGTGTCATGTCGTCGCCAGGCTCATCATCGCTTTTACGCGAAACTCTTGAAAGAAAAAGGTGAAATTCCTCCAGCCCGGCACCTCAAGCGTCATACGGCAAGCGCATAATAATAAAAAATCTTTTGTAAAAGTTGTAAAAGTGTCTGGACTTTGACTTGACTTTGGCCTGGCTGGGGTTTTGATTTCAGATTAAATTGAAATCAAACATTTTTATATTCCATTCATGCTCGGCCGGACGACTAATTTATCAATTGGTAAGTGAAAAAGTGCTAAAATCCTCGTAAATTCGGGAAATATAATCAACACAACAAGATATCAGAATCAGGATGAGAAAGAGTTCTTCTGCTTTACTTGGAAATATCCAAAAGCAAACTGTCCGACTTTCCTCTTCATCTTCTCGGCCAAAATGTGGATTGACCACTTTTAGCATAAAATCATCCTCGCTCGTAAGTAAAACCGATATAGATTTAGATTAGTATGATGAGCCATGCAAATGTGAAGCTCTTCTTCTTACTCAGTCATTTATGCTGATGTAGTCAGCGATGCTCCCTTCTTAAACAGGGAAAAAATAATAATTAGAGATGCGTCATTATCAAAAGCTCAATATTTATTCCGCCTTTGCTCATCCAGTTTCTGATGAATTATGGAAAAAGTTGGACAGAATTGTAAGAAGCTAAAATTGTATGCAAAAAACATTGTATAGTGAATTCCTATCATCTTCATTTGATTTGCATGTGCATAGCTAAATTTCAATTTCAAGAGAAACAGCTACATCCCTTTAAGCAGAGGATCATCATTTTATCCGTCGGAGCATTTGAATGAGAAGTTTTCATCCATCATCCTGCTCGGAACTATTTTTCTTCGGATCTTGTTACCAGCTCTCTGACATGGCGTGTTTTATTTTCTTGACAGAAAACAGCATTTTAAGTAGAAAGCTCATTTTTTACCTTCTAATTTCGAATTCTTAATAATGATATGCCATATGCATATGCATGATCGGTAAACTGTGTATACAGATGGGATTGAATGAACATGTTTTTTTTTGCATTTGAATGTTAAACGTTTTTTTTGCTAAACGGAAGGAGTAAAAGCAACACCTTCTCATATCATAGTATTTAATCCAAATTATAATGGAGGAATGTTGGGATCATTAAAAAAACTCAAACAACCCAAAACAAACAATCATGATGATGATGGTATGATGATCCACACCTTGAAAACATTTAGCGGATTTTTGAACAATGTAGCAACAATGATAATGATTGAGGAATGATGATGATTATGACAGTGATTAGCTTGATTAACGGAACAGTCCTCTTCAACCCTCCACAATAAGTCAGCTCCTAGCATAGCACCTTTCACACCACAACAACATCACAGCTAGTTAGAGAGGGAAAAAATGAAAGAAAAAAATGTGTAAAATGAACAGTTTTTCTTCATTTTCCTCCACAACAGCCGAACACGACCAGCAGCATTATCAACACCAAAACACCATCATCATCAACAATTCATCAGTCACCAGAAGAGAAGAAAAAAACCAAGCCCATCTTCTACTACTACATATCCCACCAGAAAGAAGAGTCATTTAGAAAAAAATAAAAACATCTCATTCTTCTCTCATGTTATTTTTTTTCTACTGCTGCTGCTGCTGTGATTAAAATCACAAATCATAAAGGTGTGGGTAGCCCATCACAAGTGTGAGTACAAGTTGGCAACATTTTTTTCGCGTTGTATTAATTCTTCTTCTTTTAAGGTTTTCATATTAAAAGTGATAAAAAAGATAAGCTATTTCATTCATTCATTCTTCTCCCCATCCATCCATCCAAAAAGTCCAAGTTGAACATTTTCCATCCATTTCATCATAATACATAATTTCCTCCTAATCTCTCATTTACAATCAGTCAATGTGTGTGTTTGCCGGTTTTTTTAGAGGGGGACACTCCTTAAGTTCAAGCAGAGAGGTAAAAATTCTTTTGCAGAATCTGGCCTGGCGTATATGATCTTGATGAGATGAAATCCTGCTCAAGCTGATGTGATATGGCTTTACAAACATTTTCATCCACATCCACACATTCTAGTTCAGAAAGGTGATGGTGAAAAAAAAAGTAAAGTGAGCAATTGCAATGGCCACTGTTTTAGCTTTTGGTGATCATTCTGATCATCGTGTCATTCAACAACATTTTCCCCTCTCAACAAAAATCAAATCTAAGAAGTCCAGTTGAAAAATAGTTCAGGAAAATGATCAAAAGGGAATAACATTTAAGTCTAGTTCTGATTATTAGAGTCGCTTTCTACTGATGAGATGCTGGTCTGCGCTGAAAATTTACTGCTTTATCGAAGAGGAATCATCCTTTCTGATTTTTCTCCTCGATTGGATATGTCCCATTTTTATTGTTATTCCTTTTCGCTACTGCTCCCGTTTTCAAGCTCAAACTAAGCTTGACGATGAGTTTGTTTGGATGAGGAAAAAAATTCTCCACTGATTGGGATGGAATGCGTAGGTATTACATATACTTCAATAGTAAAGACACGCAAAAGTCAAGATTATCTTTTTTATTATGAAAGTGGAGCAGAATGAGCGGGTTGCAAAAATTAAATAAATAAATAATATGGCAGGGGTAACAAAAAGAGGAAGAAAAAAAATTGATGCTGCTGATGATGATGAGGATGATGCTCCGCTTGATCTGTAAATTTAGAAGGTTAACATTATCAGGGATGTAATAAGATCCGAAAGAAGGAAAACTAGTTCAGCCAGTAAGTTCGGACTCGGGGATCGGAATTCTATATTAAATTGAGAGAGGAATCTGAATCTCTGAATGTTCAGGATAAAATATGAGCCCAAGTCAATACACATTTCTAAAGTCCTGTTTTTTCTTTCTCTCTCTCTCTCTCTCTCTCAATATGATTCTCTTTTTTTATTGCCATTACAAATCATGACGGAGGAACAGTTTAATAAATTGCGGGTTTTACGATGGAATATCGTTTTATGGGGAGTGCAATAAAAAATTATGAAGAAAAAAAACACGCATAAATTCTTGGGTATGTCCCCTTTCATTTGGGAGGAAAAAACCGAAATGGATGAAGACTGGGAAAAGATCTGGAGAAAATGGGAATGTGGTTGGTTATGCTATGTTGAAGGAATTTTTTTTTCCCACGCGGGAAAATGCAAGGCAAACATCTTGTTTCTTATCTGTGGTGGGGTAATGAGCAGGTACAAGCCCATCAATAGCCCATCAGAGGCAGTACAGGTCACGATATCCGTATTAATATGAGAAATCAGGGTGGGCAGTCCCCATTCATTATTATCCCAATTGGGCCTGTCCAGTTTAGCACCTTTTTCCAATATTACTAAAATGTTTTCAATATCATTATTATTGAGATAAAAAAAACTGAAATCAAAACGGGCTTTATCATCGTTTTTTTATTGATAAAAAAGCATTGCATGTTAGGGCTGGCATTTCGACTTAGCAGGTCTGACTCCTCATTAATCCGATCAAGAATGATAACATTGATAAATTAACTAATCATAATAAATAGCAAATTAATTTTTTGCCTTTTGGAAAGTTTGAATTAGATACGAATTTCGAGGACGAAAGATGGACAGATCCGTTCTCTGATATAAAAATCTGCATAGATTAATGGAATAGTATTAGGTTAAATCATGTCATAAATAACAAATAAGTCAAACCTAATCTAATCTAATAATGTTTCAATCAAGAAATCATTTATTTTATTTCAAGGCACAAACAATAAGTTTTTAAAACAGTCCAGTTTTGTTTCGTTGAGCTCAGACAGACATTTAAGGACAGCTTATCATTATGTAATTCCGCCTCTCGGATCACTTTGATTTTGCTAAACAAGGAGTAACATGCTGCTTTGATGTCATTATCAAATTTCAATTTTATTGTCTTTACTCTACCCATATGGAAATCATATTGAGGGTGGTCCAGTCTTGAACTTTACTTGGCTCAAAGTTGGTCGTCAATTCATTAGTAGATGAACAAGCTTGTTTTCATTGTCATTCACCATCATCCCATATCATTATCGTATGTCATATGTGCACTGACAAATGACAGCAATAACAAGGCTAATCTTTTTTTAGGAGTAAGAAAAAATCTGAAACTTTTCAGTCTCATTTTATTTTTGGCAGTGTCGACGAGACCGTAGGAATGACGACATTTCCTGTCTTCCCTTGATATTGATACTACCATCATCATCTTCATCATCACTCCCTCGCAATAGCGAAAAAAACTAATCTCATCATACTAAAGCCTTTTCGTTCTTTTTTCATTCATAAAAATCAAAATATTCTCTCAAATCCCAGACATATTCATGAGTGAGCAGCCAAACCAGATGGAAAATGGAAATGAATATATCTCCTCTCATCAAACAAAATCTCAACCAAGTCAAAATACAAACTTTCCCTAAAAAAAATGTGAGCATCTCTATCTCAGCTCATCATCACGGTTTGCTGGACTTTGTTGAGCAAATGCAAATATTTGATGTTGGTAGAAGAAGTGGCGATCCAAGATAAAGATAAACAATGTTTTTAAAATCACTGTCCGGTTATGAGCTTCCCTTCAGTATTGAAGTTGGGTTCATCGTTTGCGCTTCTTCACACCAGCCTCAGCCTCCTACTCATTTCTCCTCCTCCGGCTCCTATGGATTCCCCTCCTAAGCATATGGCAATTTTTTTTTAGCAATAACAGTGGCGTCACATGAATTGAAAACTGTCTGTTTTGTTTGCAGAGGGGGGAAAGAACAAAAGGAAAGTTTAATCTGGGAAAACAATGAAATAATAAAATATTTTTCAACATGTTTTCATCTCAAACAGCGAGTCGCTGAAAATGAAGTTGTACCTTTGGAGTTGGTGTTTTCATATATTATTTAAATATTTAGTTTTTTTTCTCTCTCTGAGATTGAGATTACTTAAGTATGAAAGGGACTTCTGCTCAAGACTTTCATTCATAAACTGGAAGAGACAAAGTCTGCAGAATGGCTGGCTGGATACACATTTCACTCATTTCATTCATAAATTCAACTGACACAAATGTCTGTAGATAAGAGCGTTATGCAATGATGATAATACGATGATGATAATGATATGATTGGATTTTATAGCTTAAGCTGAGATTCTCTTTACCGTGAAGTTTAAATTCAGTTTTATGCATTTTATACAAATGCTCAGATCTGACAAATCGGCATAGCAAGACAACCTGTCATATTTAAACAATGCATGAATATGCATAGTGCACTAGATGATAAACCGTTCCAGTAGTATCCGTCATATTTTGTTAGATTTTTATTTCTTTTCTGGTTTGTACAATTAAATTATTTTACGATTTACTGGAATGAGTCTTGCTGATTGTTCCGCTATTCTGATCAAATGATTACGGTTCCAGGTTGAAATTCTATGGAAGTGTTTTCAACACACCTGGATTCTTAGGTCTTTGCGATGTTGATTTAGATTTGAGGTTGATAAAACGTTTCGATGTAGATATAAAAGAAAAATTCAGTTGTCTATTTTGCAAATTAATTAATTCAGGCGAAGGTTTATTTGCAACTTTGAACTAATTTAGTGACTAAACCAATCAATCAAAATCGGCAACATTAATCATCCCGACAAATCATCCACTTTCCTACCTCACTAACAATAAAATAAAGTACTTTATCATCATCCTCATAATAAACTGAAGACAATCCTGATCTGATGACCAGTTCTTTCCTTGCATAAAAATGGCATAAGCTATTTCTCTGCTTCTAAATGTATTCCCCATTTAAAAAATCAATTAATCTAAGAAAGCTACAATGGCTGGCCGGTCTGATGATGATGATCATCATCATCATCATTCTCATCATCACTTGATTTAACCAAT
>JAQGAI010001775.1:0-13763 GCA_034696905.1 Lepidocyrtus violaceus
TCGCTTCCGCTCCTGCTTTGTGTCATTATATGCTGTTCAGGCTTGGTTGCTAATGATGTTCTATCTGTGTTAAGCTTCCGCTGATTGAACTAGACTGCTTTTTCCGTTACAAGCATTCCGACTCCTCATTAATGAATAATTAGGGGGGATGCACGTGGCAGTAATAAAAGGTGCGGGCGGATAATGCTCCCGATTTTCAATGTTTTCCTGAACTATATAAACTGGCTCACTTCTGGACGTTTTCTAGAATAAGCCATGTCTGTTTTCTACATTACATTGGTTTCAGGCAGCTACGCACGTATATATCTGCATGCCAGGGAATTGCATGCAGTTTTTTACGCACTTTACAAAAAGAGCTTAATAGCAAGTCAATGCTAGCCACAGCAGAGCAGGTTTTATGGGGCATCCTTGGAAACCTTCTATAATGAAGTGTGGACTATATAGTTTTTAACAAGGGAAGTATCAACTTTTACCCCCTGTCGTAAAAGTAAACAAATAAAAAAGGTAAGATAACAGTTAAAACTCCATTTTCAGGGATTGTGTTCCAAATTTTTTAACGGATGTTTTCGAAACATACTGAAGAATATTTAAAATATAATTTTTCCGCTTTTCCTCTCTAACATGCCTGACAACATGGGATGCAACTATTTTAAATGGTCGGAGGGTTAATTGCATACACCAAAAATGAAAGTGGTATGACATTTTAAAATTGAGAGAAAACCATTTTGTTACAAAGTTTTACCAAATTTTTGCGAAATCCATCGTATACGGGGTAAGCAGGTATTTATGATGGCTACTCGATAGCTCGTTATCTTATGCTACTTGATAGCTTCTAATGAAGTGATGAGAAATCGACATGACAGTTAGCCAATAAAGCTCCAAGTTAAGTACACATGCAGATTACCTGTATGCATATTTCAGAGTTGGTCTTTAATTTTTGTGTTGCCGGACTGATTACGAGGCTAACCAAGCAAGTTTCTCCCCATATCAGCAAGCAACTCAATCAATCTTGCTCCATATTCGCGCAATTTGTTTAATTTTTTTTACTCATCAGGAGCATAATCGGCGGGTTGAATAATGTGGCATCCCATCTCAAACACATGTATCATTTACTTCAGATTTTCAATGCAGAATTATGGTGAGATGAACAATAAACGAAGTAATTGAGAGCTAAAGTAAAATTTGTAAAATACTACTAAATGTAAAGTGATGCAAAACTATTATGTATTAGAAAAAAGGCATTCTTTCTTGCTTCATTAGTCACATCATCAATATGAATAATGATGAAGGGATTAAGTCACGCTAACAATTAAGCATATATGTACCTACTTTGATATTTACAATCAGTGTATAAAAAAAACTTTTAAAACACTTAATTAGAATCCTCAACTGAATTCTGGAATTGGAAGAACCTTTTCAAAAAAAAAACTTTCCATTATTCTTGAAACAATGGCTTCCCAGGTATTAAGCCATGATGAACGTGTAAAATCCTATCCGCCTCAAGTAAACAATACTTTTCCGTAATTGCTATTCTTTTTGATATCAAGTATCCCCATCGATAGCCATATATAGATCTTTTCATTTGAGTAGCTCAATAGATAGCTGGCGATGCATGAAAATGATCCGGCTAGGATGATAGATTAAAACCTGTGTACGGTAAAAAGAAAATCCTTTGAAATCAGCCTTGACTGCCGACTCACTCTCCAATAACTTTTCGTAACAAAGAATTTTAATAGTTAAAAAAAATCCTCCCAATGCGATGCAATCCCCATATTTTATGCATTAACTGTGAAGATGATAAATAAGCCATTTTTAATACGCGGAACTAAATTGTGCTCATAAAATAGCGAAACTTTTTAAAGAAGGAGCGGAAAAAACTGGACTAGTAGTGGGAACAGCTAGTACAAACTCAACTTTCATCCTCATCCGATATAAAAACAAATGCCAAGTTATTACTCCCCATTCTACCATTATTGGAAGGTGAATGTCTAGTTTGGGCTGTGCGAAAACTGTGAAAGGCAAACTATATAATAAGCTTGCAAGACACATCATTATTAACTATTTTCCCCAATTCTAGTCGGCAACTACGTAAGTATCATGCTAGTACATAAGAATCAAGGTAGTTTTGTTACTCGATGTCGGCTCGTTTGTTCCATGCGTATGTATGTACGCGTATGGTTGTGCGTGTCTGCGTGTGATCTTCATCCCACGAGGAGAAGATTGAATGTGCTATAGCTAAGAAGGGAACGTTTTTTTCTCTCTAAAGACAATGGGAAATAAGTAGAGCCCGAATGTAGGTTTGAAATCAAAATTTGATACGCTTATATTCAACCTGTCCATCGGAGCATAATAGCATTCTAATGGCCTCTTTATTCCCCCTTAGAAAAAAAAGTGGGGAAACCTTAACTGCGTTTCTGGGTTGGGTTGGCGGCTAAAATACGCTCATATTTTTATGATAATGGAAAAAAAGAGAGAGAATGAGTTGGAAAAGAAAGCCTGCCTGGGCCAAGATAGCCATATGGAGAAAATGCGTAAAGCAAAAAAGCTAACCTACTATCCATCCGGATCCAAGTCATAATCCTCATCATCATCGTCATCATCATCATATCATGAGCTATCAACACAGATACACCTACACGTGGACACAATATTGGAAAAAGATAAAGGGATAATGGGAAAGCCAGTCATTCATTTGTTCCATCCATCGTGTCAACAATCCATTGTAGTTTTGCAGTAATAATGAGGTGAACGATGCGCTGCTGCTGCGTGCCTGTGCGTATGAAGCCTACTTGTCTTTGGATGTTTGGGAGTTATAAAGAAAGTGCGTGGATGTTTGGTCTGATTATTATATGCCTATATGTCAAATGGAGTCATGCCTTTTTGTGGGTTTTTATTACTGGAGGAAATTATGTGATGCTTCTTTTTTTTGTGGAAATGTTTTCACTTTTCTACCCATTTCTGGAGGAAGAGTTCTTGGTATGTGGGGCAGACCAAAGACATATTAATTGTCAGGGGGTATTTGATACAGGTACATTTTATTGATCGGAATAGAAATTGCAACTGCCTTCGTACCTTGTTGGTTCTCATATTTTTTTAGTTTCTACACAGCGGAGAATGATTACGGAGGAAATAAATATTATAATTTCTTGTCGTGTAAAACTGACTGAGCTTGAATGAACAAATATTAGAAGCAAGTGTATTATTATTAAATAGGAAATTACATGTATGTATAAGGCTTTCCGTTTGTCTTACAAGAGAATCGCTTGGAGCATGCACGATGAGCAAAAGATGATTATACATAGATAAAAGATCGTTTTTTGTCGAATTCACATTTACCTAAAAACCATATTATATTACTGCCAAGTTGAACAACGAAACATAAAAAAAAACTCCTTCGGGCAATGCAAACTGCAATCGAGAGTGTTTACTGCTGCAAATAATGATTTTGACATTTCCAAAAAATGCACTTCCCTGTTAGTTCGTGAGAACATAAAGAAAAGGTTACGATAGGTACACTATATTACTATTATTATTATTATGATAAGTAGGGTTCGGAAATGGAGGGCAAAGTGAACATACTCGTATCGAATCGTCTTGCACTTTGCTGACTTGATTTCTCTCCCTGCATAAAATTGAAATTGCGAAGACATTTTTTTTTATATTTTTGACTCTGACCGTAACATTAGTGAACCATGTATTTAGTATCATGTTGAATGAGATAAATTTCCCTGCGCGAGCGAAGAGGTTGAATGATCCTAAGCTTGATGAGTGCTAGTGGTACGTAAATAAAACAAAAATCTGTTCTGTTGGTTGATTTGTTTAAGAAGGAAAGCAAATGAGCAGATATGACGCTAAAGGAAATCTCGTTAGATGTTTTGGAATGTCTCATTTCCCACCAAGAAGAAGGGAACATGGAACCAACGGCAGCAGCACAATGAAATTGAAATTTACCAGTGACACTTTCCTGGTGTTGACAGTGAGGCTATGTACAATGAACTTCTCTAATGTGTCGCTGAGAAACATGTTTTGATTTATATTTACTTAAACAATTCGATGAAAAATTGATACGACTTGGGTTGAACTCCACAAAACGCGAGGGGCTGAAAGAGCATGCCCACTCCACAACACCCTAGCTGCTAGGCGTATTAACTGAATGGGTTTTGTAGATAGATAAGCAAAAATATTTTAGTACATGATAAGACGCAACTGAAAGAAATACCTAAAGGCATGTGCCAAAGTTAACTATGTAACTACAACGAAAAAAAAAACAATTTGCGATGAACCTGACGTAGATTTTGGATACGCTCTTGAGTTCCTAGAACAATTAGACTGTTTTAGTAATGAGGATAATATGGAAGTATAAATGAATATGCAGTATACTTGATTCACATGTGACATAACTGTTTGTAATGTAAAGGTTACGCTGTATTTCCATCATCATTATAACGTGCAGATTTCTGTATATTTAGAAATACGCACGAGTCTAATTTTCGATTTCATTTGATTCCATCCAAACATACATGATAATGATAAGCAGGCAAGGATGAATGCAGTTAGTAATCATCGAATTGAAAAAAAGCTCACTGAAGGTGACATGCCGACGAACAAGCAGCGAAAAAACAACTATATGTACCCTAATATAGATCAATATTATGATGTGACCTTTTAATATAGTTCGTTTAGGTACGGTACGTACACCAACTACGCACGTCATCTTCACATCTTAATCAATCTGTTGAGTTGACAAAAATGTAAGTAATCTGATCAGTGATCAAAGAGAGACTACCCTACATTGCCTACTTTAAAAAAACGATACGCTCTCTCCATTCTCTGGAATTCGCTTTAGTTAGCAGAAAAAAGGATCAATCCACTTCATGTTACCCTATGGTAAAAAATGTCATTCAGGATATAATTATAGTGAGTTCATGCATTAATCATACATACAAGCAACACAACTTGCTTTTCATGTGTATAAAATCTCTTATAACGGATGGTTTAATCAGGAGTGATACTAAATACTGCAAACAATTGTATTAACCCTAGCATAACTACAATTATTTTGGACAGATGTGATTTTACTGCATTCAATAATATGTCACAATATTACTGCTCCTGGGTTGATGGTGACAGACGACGACTGGCGAAAGAGATTTTTGCAATGGATTATATTATTGTTGAACGTTTATTACGACAAATAAGAGCAGCAGCAGCTCTCTCTCTCTCTCTCTAAAAATATGTTTCCAAAAGGACAGAATGAAGAGATGAATGCAGACGCTGAACAGTTTGGTTGACGGGGAGCATAATAAATCCTGCGGAGGCTGTGTCATCCAATCAAATTATATCATGGAGGGATTCACTTTTTCATATGTATGCATGTATGAATGAAAGGATTTAGTCACAGTCACAAGGTTGATATGAAGAAAATTAAGAGATTAAATCCGGACATATTATCCAGTTAAAAGTGGATATTTATGTAGGTGCTCAACAAGTAGAGTCAAAAAAGGATTGTATAGATGATTGTATGAGTTCAGAATTACAATTTTGTAGAAAATATAAGCTCAACAAGCATGATAGAGAAATCAGGATTTCTTTTCAAAATGCTATCTTTCTCTTCCGAATATTGGACCAAACAGTTGTTTACTATAAATATGAACGATAAATTTTATATGGATGCAAAAAGAACTTTTCTCTGATTTCTTTCCCGTCAAAACACTTTTTCCTTTAATTACCCAGATTACAAAGTTTTGACGACAAGTGGAATGCTGTCAGACTCGCCTCCATACTATGTAGACATACAATTGATTGGATTTATCTGGATTTTAATCAACTCCTAGAAACACATTGACACATTAGAAAGCCTGTTTTCACCATGTCAAATGTCGATGGACTTTACATGCAATCTAATGACTAATGACGTCGTTCCTAAACATGCTGAGCTAACTGATGCCATTATCAAGTGGGAGAAGGAAAATGGAAATAGAGATGATCACGTTCTTTGGTTTCGGTTTAGCCTCAAAAATCGAATTCAAGTGTATAGTTGACAAGCTAGAGTAGAACACTTTCTTTGCGGATAACCTTACACCCCAGCTCTTCTAAATGTTATGAAATATGCTCAAATGAATGCCCATTTACTGGTCTTTTTCTTTTCATGTTTTATCCCGAGAATGGTAAGCCGCGCTTTGAGATTGTTTCCAAATAAAGAACCTTTACCATGTATTTGGTGATAGTACGAAAAAGCGGTAAAGTGGGAAATGCTGAAATATGAGATCCAGTTATAAATTATGCAAGGGCAAAGATAAAACCTTTTTGTGTGCAACGGAAGATGATGAAACGATTTGCATTTGCTAATTTTCATATGTAGGTAGCGTAAATAGAGGGTTACGGTTATGATTTGGACAACAAACATTTTACGTTTTAAAATATCACGTAGTTCACTCGAGAAGTGATCGAAACGCAATGCCCTATTTTACATTCTCCTCCACGAATCACCCCGATATGTAATATACTGATGATGATATGATGAGAATATTTGTTTTTGGTGAAAATTCCATAAAGAGGATGAGTGACAGAAGCCATGTTTTGCCATTACAATAAAAAAATGCAAATAAAAAGCTTACCACAACAGGAAATATAGTACACGTGAATGATCAGCGGAGGAGCACAGGGAAAGGTAGCGTGTCTTTCTTCTTGACCAAAACTAGTGATTCTGACTGAAGCAGAACTCATTTGTCTTTCTCTCCTGTTCAGCTTTACTTATCAAGGGATGAAAAGATAGTCTTTCTTTATCTTTGTTGCTTCGTATCCTTCGTGAGCTTGTCGACTTGTAGTGAGGCGGGCGTCAAGTTGTTGAATAAGTTGTATCATATCATGATCGCACAAAACAATCAATTTTTTTAAAAATATTTAGTTTCCTTCTCTGAAATAAGGAACTAAAGTGTTACTCGGTTACTCACTCGTTTCAAAACCACTTATCATCTACCTATTATGGATTTAATTATTTCAGAAAAATCTCGAAAACATACAATTAATCTAGTAGGTCACTGGAATACCTAATAATTGTAAGTCACTATACTTGTTAATAATTGCACTACAACTTATAGAAATGAACTGTTGGAGTATGCTGGCAGTATGCTAAAACGTTTCCAACTTACAAGCCATAAATGTATTCACAAAACTAAATTAGTCCGAACCGAATACAGTATAGTGCGTTTACTTACGCAATGCGTGTGTTGTCGTTGGAAGTTTATAAAAAAGTGTACAATTTTTATTAAAACTTAATTTTTCTTTTGTTCAATTTTCACTTTTCCCCAAATGCAAAAATGTTTGGAAATTGGGAGACAAGCTAAGCGTTATAGCTGATTATGTGGGACAATGACTAATTCATAAAAGTACATATCAATTTACTTGAAATTCATTTTAATTTTCACCTTGATTTTTCCATGTAGTCAGAATATTCACATTCTGAAATTACATGCCTATGTTTTAAGATTGATTATCAGGGTCCAGTACCGTGAACAGATTCATTCATGAAAAGTTTTAAAAGAATAAAGTGAAATGAGTCTATGGGGCACTGCGATACTCGTGCAAATCTAAAAGTAACTCCTTTCTCTCTCCAACTTTTCCTTCCTTCCTCAAAGAGAATCAAGAATGTTCTATGGACAAATAAATATCCGGAAGAAACTCGCATAAAACTGCAGTAAAAAATTATGTAAGTGGGAATTGAGGAAAGAAATTATATCTTTCATTAGCTATATTAAATACTCCCCCTCCACACAGTCGTACATAGTTTTTTTTACACTCGAGCGTCTTGTGTTTTCACTTAAAGAAATGTGCTTCATCAAAGAGAGAGATGAGATTGCAGAAGAGAAGAATAAGAAGCTCCGCGTTGACTTGAAAGCGATCCGTTTCAGCCAAGTGCAGGTTGGCGAATAAGTGAACACTCGAGTAAACTGCAGTCTTTTCTTTGTAGTTGCTTGCTGCGACAGTTACCGTAATAAAAAAGCAGACTGTGTGTGTTCCTTTCCTTTTAATAAATAGCGCAGCGTTTAGGAGAGCAAAAGAAGAGGAGCCCGAAGCATACTGACTAGGACTACTGAAAGGATGCAACATGTAGAGCTACAAGCGTATGAAATGGAACCAGCTTAAGCTGCTAGCTCGAAGCCTCAACAAGGCTTTGAACAACAAAGATGAAGAATATAATGGTACAATATTATGCCCTTATCCCTGGTGTATTTTTCAAAGGATCAGATTTTACCCTTCTTCTGGAGCTACAACGATGGCAAGGGAACAATATGCTACTCAATTACCGAGTACTAATCAATGAGCTGGGCAACATGTTCTGTAGAAAATTTCCCTCCGGTGAAAATTGACAAGGAAAAGTGGGGGAGCGGAAGTTGTAAGCAGACAAATATAATTGTAGTCATTTGAAAGAATTCAGAGACTATCTGGTAATCATGATAGGTATTTGAAACAGGATGCACTGCGACTGCGATATTGGTACGGTTTATTTTATTTTCCATACTGACTATTTGTTTGTCATCTTTGACTTTCTCCTAGAAAGTATTGAAATCGGCTTTTGAACAATCACACTCAACAGTGGAAGTAAAAGTACAGATTAGAAAAGGTCCCTCTATGAAATATGTAATATTAATATGCTGCGACAACAATAACATAAAAGCCGTGAAGTGACTTTTGACGCTTGACTGATTACCGACAAGGCGAATTTGCATAAGACCATGTAAATGTGTGAAAAACCATTTGTGCTTGCTCACCATTCTTGGGATGATTACGAGTTGCGATTGCGAATAGAAAAATGAGTTCGTGTCAAACATAAGTGCGACATGCCTATACATGCCATTTCATGTTCCTGTCAAGAGACTTGTAAAACCAACAATTTTTTTACTTATGATAGTTTTGAGGGATTCATACAGAGTGAGTGAGTTATCCATGAGAAAAGATCCGCCTATTTTTAACGGGGGATGCATATATGTTAGTTAGTAAAATTACTAATTAGTAACCTGAGCAAAGGTAACAATAGTCAAGCTTATAATATAATGAAAAATGTGTTTCAATGTAAAGCCCTCATCTAAAAATAACCAGACATATTTACTTAATGAATGGATCCCTGATCCCTCCTTTTTTAATTGTAAGTAATAATTCATATATCATACACAAATACGATCAAGAACTTATATGGAACGTATTTTTATTACCTTTTCACGTTTCGATTTTAAAACAGACAGCTTTTTCTGTATTATCGTTTCACTAGTTAACTATAAAATATATAGTTTTTTTGCAGTATCGTTTCACTAGATAATTTTAAAGTAGACAGTTTTTTTTGTAGTATCGTTTCACAACATAATTTTAAAGTAGACAGGTTTTTTTTTGCAAATTCGTTTCACTTCATAATTTTTAAACAGACACCCCTCAATGATTCGCGTTGTTATCTACATTCAAATTAAAGGAATGCTTTCACCTGACCTAATGAAGTTGATATTCTGAAGATAAAGGTTATGATCAACTTTTTCTGGTAATCTGTTTTCTGTACCTGTTTAGCGGGACGGAGTATATTTACTTATTGCAAACTGGTAAACAAACTACCAATTTTTATGTTGTTCACAAGTTGTTTTATACGTAGAGTTCAAATATAAAATCAGTTTTTGAGATATTCAGCATTTCAAATTAAAAATCAAATTACAGGAACATCTACGTGTTTTGATTAGTCAAACTCGACTGTTTGTTGTCAACACACATCAAAGTTTTACATGTGTCAACATATGAGGAAGTTCCATTAAGAGTTAAGTCGTACAGAAAACAGATTGCATATTCGTAATAAATAAATCTTCTTAGATATCAACCCCATTAGGTCAGGTGAAAGTATTACCTTTTACGTATCGCCAACAGTTTAAAGTTCAATTCACCCCAAATGTGACCCAAACCAAAGTGTCCCAATCCGCAGTGTTTCTTTATTGGCCAAAGTGTCTCATGTGCCTAAAGCCAGGTAAAATACAACTTTTATTATACAGAAAACTATTTAATAAAAGTTGAATGTAAAAAGCAATTAGTCATTTAAAAAAAACTTCGTAAAGAGCTAAACGGCCTAAGTTTATTAAATAATTTGCGAGTTTGAAATGAGAAAACGGTGAACTGGTTTCTCACTTATTTCTCCAACATAAAATCATTTAAAAATATTGCCGAGAAATGGTTTTCTCTGTTGATATAAATAATTAGTCGCTCCCTGATTTTGCTGACAAAGTTATTTTTTTAAGAAACTAGTATTTGCAGTAAACACGAAGGGTTTAACCAACCCATTCAGATCGGGACATTTTGGCCAAATCCATTGAATTTTCAACTTTAAAAAAATATTAAAATGAGACACTTTGGTTTGGGGGGATTTGGGTGAATTCTAACGGTTGAGTATAAAATAGTTTTGCAGTCATAAAGGCTTCAGTAAAGTTCAGTTTGGTACTGTCCAGTAGCCAGCATTCCTCGAAGTAATTCGTCAGCATTGCAGCCCATTTCGTCGAACATGGTCCTGAAAGTATTCTTTACATCTTTGGGCATGTCGCCAGCTCGTCCACAGACATAAATAAACAGCGGACGCCGGCTGTCCATCATTGCTTTAATGAACTTGACTTTCTGTGCAATGATGTCTTGAACGTAAGCCAGTTTCCTGAAGAAAAAAAGTCAAAACAAAGAAATTATAGCATTACATTATCTTTATATTTAGTATATACATCAATTTTAGTTCATCTATAAACAATTAGTCGTATTCACTTACTGTCCTTCTTCGTCTCGGGAGAAGGCAGTATAAAATGTAAACCACTTGGAATCTGAACGTCGGGACAACATCTGCAGTTCTTCGCCAAAATAATAGTCCTTGTCTTTGTTTCGGCAACCAAAAAATAGATGCTTATCCCACTCGTTTATGTGTTGCTTTATCATGGACCGGAAAGGGGCCACTCCAGTACCAGGTCCAACCATTATCATATGACAGTCCTGTTCACAAACAAGAATAAGCAACATGAAATTACTTGCTTACAAATGAAATTGCAATTTGTTTACGATTGCAAATACTCATATACTTACAACGTTTGGAGGCCTTAGAGATCCTTTCTCACAGTAAATTGCTACTGTCTGTCCAATCTTGCAATGATGAGCTAGCCAATATGAACAAGTACCCTTCCTCGGCTTCTCCAAATTGGTCTTG
Source organism: Lepidocyrtus violaceus (assembly GCA_034696905.1). Lineage (NCBI taxonomy): Eukaryota > Metazoa > Arthropoda > Collembola > Entomobryomorpha > Entomobryidae > Lepidocyrtus > Lepidocyrtus violaceus. The sequence continues at coordinate 11,210 of JAQGAI010001775.1, forward strand.
TACTCCACAACAGCGACTAGAATCTCCATGTGATTAGTTTCTTTCGGTGGACTAGCGATGGAAAAGGCCCTGGGGCGCATGAACGGGAAGATATCGAATATAGCCCCGTACGAAATCTTGTCAGAAAGGAAAGGGAAATCCTGAAGAACTTCCAGAATAGTTCGACGTGGTCTGGTGACGTAGTTGTAAAACTCTTCCATACCCTCCGGGCTACAAAATTCGTCAAACTTTTCTTTGATGATGGGGTCGCGCGTGATACTTCGCAAAATTTCGAAGACGTAAACCACTGGAATGCTCTGCAAGTCGAGTAAATGGGTTGCTACTGTCTCCCATGTCCATGGCATAGGGCCGCACACGTCAAACATTTCAGGAGGTATCTGTTCCCAATCCATGTTAGCCTCACAGAGAAGATGAAACGGCGGCAGGTTCTTCAAGTGGGAGAAGAGCTTAAAGAACAATTCCACATTTTCCGGAAGGTTTTCCGCATACACCATCAAAGCATCACCTGAAATATAGTTTTTTTAAAATTGAGCTCATAAAATCTCAACAGAATATACAATCTCACTAATATAACCAGATGGGAGATTTGTTATAAAACTATCGTTTGCTCACCTTCTACGAATTTTAAGTTACTACCCGTAGTATCAAATTCAATCAGTCGAGTATCTTGGAAATGGTCAGGTGCTGTGAGTCGATCATTTCGTAGGACAGCTCGTCGCTCCACCACCCTACTGCGTGGAGGCTCAGGTTTCTTCAAGTCCTCAGGAACGTCTCCCAGCGTGTAACGGGGCACTGGCGCACTATTTCGAGAAGCTATATATTCTTTCGGTACCGTCCGATGCCAGAACTCCTTCAGGAATGGATTTAACTTACCAAGATATCCTAAATCGTGCTGGTCATCACATAAGCAGATGTTGATTATTGGGGTTGCGTGCAGCTGTTGAAGGCGTCGATACAGTTTCTTCCCTGGGTAGTTGTACATCTCGTAGGAGGAGTCCCCAAGTGCGACAACCGCAAACCTAATCTTGAGATCTGTCGCGTCTCTCTTCCTGCAAATTTCCGTCCAAAATGCTTTTGAGTCTTCAGGGAACTCCCCTTGTCCTGTTGTGGAAATTACAAACAAGACAATGCAGCCCTCCTCCTGCCATCTCTCCGCAAGGTAGCTCATCGACAATTCCTTCATTGATAAGACCTCCGGACGAAGGTAATGCTCATAGTCGTTGAACTCAGTGAAACTGTAAGCTTCTCGAGCTATTCGCAGAGCAACTTCCCGTGCGGTTCCGTTTGTAGTTCCATACGGAATCAGTATGTTACGGCGTCGACTTTCTGCATATATTTGCTCAAGAAGGTGCGTTGTTGCTGTAGACAAAAACCACAGTGGCAAATCATTAACAAGAACTACGCACAGCTCCGTAATAATTAGATAATCCTCATTTTAATGATCGTACTGTTCTGCCTACAACGTAAAGTGCAAAGCACAAAATTTCGTAAAGTCTATATAAGTATGCAAGTCACCTCACAATTTAATTGGAGTTGACATAATGAATGCAGACAACACTACTACTCAATACTTCTTTGCAACGGCACAGCTCAACTAACTTCAATTAAATTCCAAGTAACTAACGATAAATTTAATACGGCACAACATGCTACCTTTTACATTTTTTATTTCATCTTATCTTTTATCTTTAATTAAAGAACTCACATTGATTTTGGTATTGGTACATTTCGTCTGGAAGGATGAAGGACAGACTACACTTAACTGATTGCAGCGGGACAGCTTTACTAACTGCAATCAAATTATAATTAACTAAATCAGTTTAACGATATATTTTAAGATAAGCAATAATAATTTACGTTTTATACTTCATCTTATCTTTCGTTTTTATTTAAAATACTCACCTGACTGTCCCCTTTTCGGGATGCTGGAAAGATGAAGGACAACACAACTGTTGACTATTCGTAACGGCACAGCTTAACTAACGGCAATCAAATTATAATTAACTAAATCAGTTTAACGATATATTTTAAGATAAGCAGTACGGCACAACATGCTATATTTTCCATTTTATATTTCATCTTATCTTGTGTCTTTAGTTAAAAAAAAATCACCTGACTGATGATGACAGTCCCTTTGCCTGGTGTATACTACCCCTCCTCCTCAGAAGGAGAAGATTACTTAACTCGGTTGAAAATATTTCAATACCAGTTACAATCCTAACTATAATTAACTATATACAATTAACAATAACAACTTATTCGGCCGCAAATACTTTGATTTAAATTTAATTAAATCCGGCAACTGACAACGTTGCTTTGCCGGTGGTGGACGTAGCAAAAAAGGTAAATAATGAAATGTAGAACAGCCGTATATGCAGGTGATCGACCACGACCAGGAGCACACTACGCACGATAGGTATGATCACGGTAAAATAAGCGCACTACAGATGCGTCATTGAGTACGATCTGTTCAAATTGTGACAGCGGGAAAGGATTTTTATTGTTAGTCCGTCACATGTATAGAATAGCTATAGGAAAAGGGGCCTCTTTATGG
>JAQGAI010001776.1:0-13761 GCA_034696905.1 Lepidocyrtus violaceus
CTGCGCAAATGTGGGGCCCACCTCACCCTCGAGCCTACAGCCTTAGGAGCAGAACTTTGTTTGGCAGCAAGCAAGGGAGCGACCGTACGTCTGAGGTCGTATGAGCTCGCAGGAGCCAATCTGAATCAAGCAGACCCTTTAGGCCGAACAGCCTTACATGCCGCTGTTGAATCTAGAAATGTGAAAACGGTGGAATGGCTTTTAAGACGAGATATTACCGTTAATGTTAAGAATGCCTTTGAACAAACTCCTGTACAAATTGCCAAACTTCTGAAGTGTAAAGAGATCGAGTCTTTGTTACAACAAACGACAATATGATATGGGAAATCTAAATTTTATACCTTTTTATGTGATTTAAATGTTTTGTTTAAGGCTTGCTATTTAATTTTATAAAGAATCGTTTTTTTTCTAAAGAAAACCAATATTCAGTACTTTTTACACACAATCTCAAACGAGAGATTTTAATCCGAATTCCATTGATTTTAACAGTACATTTGTATTTAATTAATCGTCAGTTAATATTAAAATTTTACATCTATATTGTACAATACAAAAATATCACTAAAGCTCTCTATATGATTGTTTCTGTTCAGTTGAGATATATTGGCTAGCATTGATTTCGTTAGCTAAATTCACTATCGACATCACTTTCACCATAAGTGCTGCCATTGACACGACGTAATTTTTCACGATTCCGAAGTTTTCCCATTGCAACCGCTTTCACCTTGTCATTCCCTCCTGGTAGAAGATTGCCAATTGCGATTTCATTGTCGGCAGGTTCAACTCCATGAATGCGGCATCCATCAGTTTCATCAGAGGAATCGAATGACGTAGATAACGCCTGGCTTGTTCCTTTGACTTTCTCCTTGTAAATTACAGTCTTTGCTATCTTTCTACTTCCGATTTTTCCTTTACCATCATTTATCTTTGTAGCCAATTTCCTTTTCGTTCCTCCTTTCAGACTAGTGTGCGATTTTGTTTGCAAGCTGCCTGGATGTGCTTCCACTCGATGCTTATAAAGGTTTTGAACGCTTTCATGGGTAATCTGGCATATTCCACACTGAAAATCAGTTTCGAATGAAAAACCTGTCAATAGTGTTTGCTGCTTTTGAATAGCTAACAACATCTTATCAAAATTGTTAGGAATGCTTTCTCCAGAGTTGATGGAATCTACCATATCATTCAAGTTTTTATGAGTCCATGTATGAGATTTAATTGTCTTGGCAGGTATACCAGGCTTTTTGCAGATATCACAGCTAAAATTAACTTTCTTCATGTGCTCACTCCGTTTGTGTGCCAAAACCTCGTCAATATTTTTCATTCGTTTTGAGCATAAATTACACTTAAAGTTACCGATATGTTCTGAACGTATATGAGATTTTATGTCGTTTTCAATGAGATCATTTTCACCCAAAAAGGTTTTGGAACAGGTGGAGCAGCGATATCCTCCTGGAGGTGGTTCACCGATTTTTTCTATCCCATACAACTGATATGAGTAGAGCTGTGCTCCAAGTTCCTGAAGTTGTTCTTCATGTTCATTGTCCGTATCTTCCGGAAGTACCTCCCCACTAGGATTATCTACACTGACTTCATTTATTAGTTTGGAGGGAACTGCTATCTTCCAGTGATTCTGATGAGTTCTTCCCCTGTGGGTTCTCATTTTCTTGAACGTAACAAATCGCTTTCCACAAACGTCACATTCAAACTTGTACGTTTCCGGCTTCTCAGAAAGATCATGAGAGTTTTCGTGTCGTTGCAGCGTTTTCTTATCGACGAAGCGTCTTCCACATATTTTGCATACCAAAGGTCTATCCTCCTTCGGAATATGAGAGAGTAAATGTTTCTGTAGATATTTTGAGAACATGATCTTTCCACAATGTTTGCACATGGCACGTCGCGCTGTTCCAATTACGTCATGGTGTAGAATTTGATGCTCCTTCAGAGCTTGTTCGGAAGTGTAGGATTTTTCACACCATGTACATTTGTGATCTTTTCTTGACTCTATGTCCAAATGGGATGCTTCGTGGCGACGGAGTGCGGAATGCTTTTTGAACATTTTTCCACAGGTCTTGCACATACATGTAGGTTCTGCGCTTTGATAGGTTAACGGCCTGAATCCCGTTTCGCTCATGAAGGCTTGCTTTTCTACAGCGCTCATATGAGTAAACCGGTGATTGTTGAGGTATCGTGGTCTCACCGGCCTTTTGCATATGTCGCATGGAACGTCATCTTGATTGTGACCTCGGGCAGTGTGTTGCAATAGGATATCGTTTGACGAGAAATTTTTGGAACATATTGGGCATTTGTAGGCTCCCAGGTGAACTCCTTTTATGTGGATTTTGATCTTTCGCATTGACGCGGTATCCTCCCCCTTTCCACATAAAGCACCGCATGAGCCGCAGATGTAGCCCGATTGAGTTGATGTTATCGCAAAACCTTCGTAGGTCATTTGGCCTTCGTCATTGGTTTGAATTGGCGAAAAGTGTTCAAGATTTTGCCTTTTATTGATAATCTTTTCTGGGGCATTTGTTGAAGCTTTTGACCTTCTCCTGCTGCTAATCGAAGTGTTTTCATTTTCCTTTGATTGGAGTTTCCCATCCTTCTGTGCAGTCTTTTTCCGATTCGGAGCCAGTTTTGCATTATCCGTTTTTGGCTTATCTTCACCATTGTCAGTTTCGATAAGAAGCCTTGTCGAAGTAATAGTGGATCCTAAAGAATTTTCATTGCTCACAAATTTCGGTCTTTCTACAGTGTTGTTTATTCCGACTAATCGATTAGCACTTGGTGGTTTCACTGAGGATGGAGATGAATTTACTAATAGCTGGCCCACAGTTTCAGTCGTTTCTCCATATGAAAGAAAGCTAACAGTTTGTGACGGGGACAGTAGCTGTGAATGGGAACCTGAATGGGAAGACTCAGAACAAACTTCGATTTCAGTTTCCGGATTCTGCGCGGCAGAAGAAAGAGGATTTAACATATAGCTGAATTCGGAAACGTCATCAGCGTAAGGGCTACTGGATCCATCATCGCTTCCGGATCGCAAATGTGAAGACGTTTGATGGGATAAGGTAGCTCCTGGGATGCATAAAAATTGCGTACCTGTAGTCGTTCAAACAATATTTAAATATGAATATGAACAATAATGGTTTTGACGATGGGAACTCATCTAACTAAATTATTAAATTCATGTAGTTTTACCTAGCACTCTTGACCTAAACTTTGCAGTCCTCATATCTGCCCCATGGACAAGGCTCTCTGAATGTTGGACTTTACTTCGAATATTTTCTATCCCATCCACCATCTTCTTTTTGATTAGCTCCAACTGATTTTGGAAAGAGAGCAGCATTTGAATGGCTAGAACAAATTTTCAAATTAATGAAATGATCTTAGTATTTTTCCGAAAATTTAAGATGGAAAACTGGGATATTTAAGAAATTGATTACCTCTCGTGCATGTCATACAAAACGGCAGTTTATCCCCATTATCAAAATCCCACTCATGTTGAAGCTCATTGAAAGGCACCTCCAACAACCTGCAGCAACTCGAGAACAATTCGGAGGCATTGCAAACTCCTCTGGCTATTCTGGGTGGCAATGGTCCAAAACATATTATGCATCCTCCAATAACTCGACTCCCCAATCCTCCAACTGGAGGAGGCCCATCATGTACTATTGAGGTACTTCTCAAAATCTGGTGTTGGAATGGTAAAGGCCTGGAACCGGGTTGGAAGGTTGCTGATGACAAACTGGCTACCGTTTGCAATGGAATGTAATGTAGTTGCTGCTGACCCTCGCCCGGTACCACTTGAGAATGGGCAGTTAGTTGAGGAAGATGAGCCATTGTACGACTTTCTCCTCCAACAAGCCTTGGCTTCCAGATTGTTTATTGGAACATGAAGCAGAATTTTGATTTCCTTCACTCACTATTTTCATTGTTGTTTTCCATAAGCCGGAGAAAATAATGAAATGTCAGGTCGATCTCGTCAGCCGAAACAAAAAACTTCTTGATATGTACATATCTCATCATAAAAATGAAATAAATGCCAATCTTAATAACTCTTTCATCAGTTATATTTTTCTCTGTCAAAATATTATTCAAGGATTTTATTGCGTTGCTCAATCAATAGGAATGTCAGGTATGTATGTATTGTGCACATTATGAATGTTATGATCCAGCAATGAGTTGTTTTTACATCGCCCATTTCTATTCCAACTAAAGGTATTTGTAATATTATGATGTTCTGGCTCTTGCGTAATCCTATGCATGCTAGCAGCAGCATCTCTGCAGGAATGTTGAGTGCTTAAGGGTAAATCGGATGTCCATGAAATGATGAAATACATTTCGGCTCCGCTGCTCTCCTTTGTCTGGCCAAATTCTTCCACTGCAAGAAAGTAGGTAAACGGGTAAAGTTCATTGCATTTCGAAATTGCAATTGTACGTAACCTATCGATTTGAGCAAGCTTCTAATAAACAGTCATACAATGGAAATACATAATTAAAAGCATACATTAGTTTCCCCCCGTATGATATACCGAAATTGGAAGAAATTAATATTGATTCAAATAGAATCGTCGTCTTTAAAAAAACAAGATTATGTTTATAGAGTTCGACGTATTTATTTATGCAACAATTTTAGTCTTTCCCCTGTACTCTATTTTGAACTATGATTTCAGGGGCTACATAAAATAACTATGTGACTTGCCACCATTAACATCATTTTATGTTCTCCTTTTTTATTTTTTTATTTTATAGAAATTTCGATCATCCTACGTCATTTTTCCTTGAATAAGTACTTCTTGGTTGCACCTAATTATGCGGAATTTCTTATCATTACGTTAATTAATTCCCGACACTTTTCTACATTATGAAGGATGCGGAGGTAGGTGGTAACAGCGACTTCCCATTTTATCGAATTGGTATAATTATGATATTTGTGAAACTCGACATGTGTAATGCGTACATCGCATCGCAGCATTCAATTGGAAAAGCAGGATGGATGCAACAAAAGAATAAGTTGTGAAGTTGAAAATTTAAAAAATTAAATCAATTAAAGGTACATGGGAGCGAAGTGTAATGAAAGGTTAGATGGAGACAGAGGACGTAATGTCACAAGGTAAGGTGACGCATCAAGACACTCAAGGAAAAGACGAAAAGACATATTTATAAATGCCTAGACCAACAGCGTTTTTCCCTTTGTATGAAGGAGAAGAGACGACGACGTGACAAATGATCCATGTTTCACTTTCAATCTACATTTTTGTAAATTTAGTAGAACATTATAAACTATTTTCAAATTCATACTCACGTAAGTCGTATTTAGCAGTATGGCCAACAATCTACATCAAAAGTGTGAAACAGATTATGAATGTTCAGGTAAATCAAGGAATGACGAGACAAGACATGGTCTGCAAAATTGCAATTAGCAAACTTCAAAGTAGTCTTGTTTAAAAATCTAAAGCACTTTGCTACTAAATATCAGTAATAATTAACAATAATGTTTTCATGTACGACTTACAAACTCGATTTGTCTATCCATGTATATAATACTCATGAAAAATTCTAAATGTGACCTTTTCCAAGGTCTTGTTTTTTAGTACAGTAGTCATGTCTTTTCCTAAGAAATTTCCTGACAGTTTTACAGAGGCTAACTTGAAATTATTCCCATAAAATTTTTTCGTTTCTGGAAAAAAATACTGTTGGTTCTCAATCATCTTGCTGGATGATGGATAAACTGTCGGTTTGATGATTGGTGTGAATACTGAATAGATACTATATCATGCTATATATCAACATTGGAAATTGAAAAGGTAAAACCTTCTGCATGGAAGTCAAAACTTCTCACAAGACAGCATGCACATAATTCATATCTTAATATTCCGCATTGCTTTTAATCTACTTTTCAGTGAATACAACAAACTTTATTGTATTCACAAAGGAGGACTCTCACATTCATCATCAAGTCACAATTGAAAAGTAGTCGTTCGTATTGTAGTGTCTGCAGTAGTGATTTGAGTCCTCTTCATAAAGTAAAGCTGATAAAACCCCTTTTAAAAACAACAATGACAAGAGAACTTAAATAAAAAAAGTCTCGGGGAATATTATTTTTTTCATGGGAAAAAATTAATGTTGGCTGCCGCTTCAACAGCCATACCCAGTCATGTTGCTGCTGTTTGTGTTCATCATGGCAGTTGTTGTTTTCTTAATGCACAATAGTTAAAGCGAGCAATTAGACGTAAAAATAACAATACTACTTACCAACTCATATTTTTCCTCTTACCCACTCATAAAGTCAGTCGCTCTTGTATTCACATAAAAATATGGCAAAAGCTACTCATTTTTTTAAAGCCAAGAGGAGATTGTCGGGCAGAAGACAAGCACAGAATATGCACAAGCTTTATAAATGATGGGAGCTGAAAACTTTATCTGTCTTCACGAGTAAAACTTTTTCTTTAAATAATGAACACAACAATAAAAGCATTGTTACGCCATTCCCGTTCTCCTCAAACCATATTAACCACACAAGAATAGAATAGAATGGGTCTGTAGGTTATCATTCAATGTCTCCTGCCATGTCATATTAAATCTTTTTATTGAATAGGAGGAATCTTACAATTAGAAAAACGCTAATAATCAAGAGCAGTATTAGTAACGTAAGTAGTTTTCAAGAGCTTCTAGAAAACAGGAAAAATTCTAAGAATACCATCTTTAAAAAAATAAAGTTAACCATTGTTCCTGTATGGTGCAATATTGCAAATCTTACACCCTTCCTTAGTGTACAACTACAAGTCCCTAATGAAGGATGAAATAAAGTTTAAAAAAATTAACTGATCTAAATATTTAAGAGGTTCAGTGTTTAATACCTCTGTGATTAGTTCTTTAGATGCTTTAGCAAAAATGAAGTGAATTAATAGGGCCTGGGGAAGGATGCTCTTAATTTTGTACAGGCGAAGCCGAAAAAAAATCTTTCACATTAGCTTTAATTTTTGTTTGCAAATTTTTGTGCACTTGAAAAAGCAAATTGTTTGAATTAATTTTTAAAATGTTATCTTCAATCTACTTTTACGCATAGACGTAAAACCATAGAGAGTTTGTAAATCTATGCTTTTACGATGAGAACGAAGCAGTTTTCAGGTGGAAATAATGCATAAAACTTTCTGCTTCTATATGGCTCAGCCCCAATTCTAAATTCTCCATGTGCCTATAGCTATAGCTTTATAAGGCACACAGCAGCCCTTATCAAATATATCGCTACTGAGGGGCATTTTTTCAGCCCTACTCACATTTTGTTTAACAACTTTTTCATGAAAAATGAAGAAGGATTAAATGTTCTTCGGTAAGGGTGATAAGATTAACTAGATATAACTATCAAAATGAAGACGCTGCTACAATGTGATTGTTAAGCAATTAGGTATACGCTCTTTTAAAAGAGCTGCAATGCAGCAATGCAATGCAATGCCTGCATAGCTATAGTACTTACGAATCAGCAAAAGGCTGCGAAACAATGTATATTACAGTACGTGATCAAAATGACCGCATCCTCCTTTGTTCTATATTAAGTAGCCATATAAAAAAGAACAAACGATCGAATTGAAGAGGAGTTTACATGAAAACCGAGTCTGACTCTCTTCGTCTTCCTAATTCGTTTTTCAACTTAATCGTCCGCAACAATATAATCGTTATCATCATCACATCATCAGTAGTAGTGAGTCAGTAAGTCAGTCAGTAGTAAAAATCGTGCTTTTTGTATCTTGCCATAGAACACAACGCATTATTGTAGCGCTTTGTATTTCTACTTCTACTTACTTTTCTCATAAAAAGGAGGACTAGGACTGATGATGAAGATGCTCCTATGATGATTATACCTACATGATGGCTTACTTAGCATGCTAGTTTTTGAATAAATCTAGGTAAAGCATCCGATCGAGAATCATCAACAAGAGCTCCTTGTCTTGCTGCAAAGCACCCATTGCATTGCATTGTTGTGCTTAAATTACAAGGGGCAAACTAGTTAACTCGCACAATCATATCATACTCCACTACCATATCATTTTGTAAGTTCCTTTATAAGGTTATTCATACAAGGAGGGATATAAATGAGGGTGAATATTTAACATGTGATTTGTAAACTCGGTTTCACGATTCCATTAAATCAATGCTATTAGTTCATTCAATAACGTGATGAGATGAGTAGCAGCACACCATCATCATATTCATCCTCAACATAATCATATCATTCATGCGTACCTACTTTAGAGGAATGTAAGTCAGAACACCCAAGCGCGTACTTATGCGGTATGTAATAATCATATTATAGTAATAGTTAGGCTTAACTTTTTTTCTTAAAAAAATAATATTTACCTAAAAAAAACTATGCGTATTGATATTATGATGATGGGGAATATGCATGCATGTGTACATGCACTCGCGTATTTTATTGATGTCGTTATCTTTGCATTGCTTTCATAGGCAATTTCAAAAGATACCCATGTGTGGTGACGACGAAATAAGCTTGGGTTGAACTAGACTTTATAGCAACTTGAACTAATGTTGCCTTTTTAATATAAAAGTTAACTGCTGCTAGTCACTGTCCCATCCCACCACTCTATTGCCTTTAGAGTAATAAAATGTTAGCGTAGATGGATTGAGGCTGTTTGAAGTTCGAATGTCTGCAAGCATGTATGTTAAGCTAGCTACGATACGAGTAACAAGTGTGTACGTATTTTCCCCCTTTTTCGCACACTAATAATTGGCAGATTCCCTTGAAGAAAAGGGAAGCTTTGTTGTTACTTTGATAATCATGATCTGATGCCTACTTGCTTGTTTCGCTGTTTTTCTCCCTGAGCCAGTTTCACAGTCTGAGAGCAAATCAGTGCTATATCACTATCACCACCACCAACCCATCATCATTGCTCATCAGTTTCTTCATAATTTTCGCAAAAACATATATGTAGCGTTTTTGCCTAGGCGGCTTTTGAACAACAAGTTGGGCTTGTTCACTGTGTCAGTGGTGAAAAATCGTTGACGTTTTCGGAGATAAAATCCGCTACAGCAGTTGCACTGTGTATTTGCCAGTGATGTAGTCAGGGTACCTTTATGGCCACTACTATTACAAGCTTAAAGGGGAGAAGTGAATTGTTGGCTTGAAAAAACGGAACGGGTGCTTATGCAAAAATTATCATTAATCAGTGTCAGTGCCCTTTTGGTTTGTATGAGTGGGTCTACTTCTTAACAGGTGCGGAGAGCACTGCAAAATATAACTTAAAAAATCAATATCCAAAACTGGAGTGTTTATAACTCTCCAAAAAAAAACTCAATATAGTTCAAAATGGTTCACCTCCAATCAACCAGGAGAAGGGGGAGCGGTATCAGTCTTAGGAGATATTTTTCAGTTAAGAATCTAGTCATATCTCACTCCGGGCTTGGCACTATGTTTTACACAAGTTTGCTAGTTATCAGTTTATTCAGTGTCAGTTGTGCCAGTGGCCAAAATAACGGGAGTAGTTCAAGCAATTCCAATCCAACTGGAGCATCTTCCGCAGCAGCGGCAGTAAACAGCGGACCTTCAATTACCGGACCGGCATCAGAAGGAGCTTCTGACGATGCTGACTATTCCGATGCGGATTATGATGATAAAGATGTGCAATTCGATCAGAGTCCACCGAACGTACTGATTTTACTCGCGGATCCGGAAAACGGAACAACAACTCCGTTGGCCAATCAGCCAAACACAGAAGTCATTTTGGATCCATCTCTGAAAAAGATTCATCTCTTTTGCAGCGCTTACTACCCCATCAAATGGTCTTATTCAGGACAAGGAGTTAGTGAACCAAATTGATAAGAATTTATGAAAAATTTGCATAAAAATCTCACAGTCTAGCATTCCACCTGGCAGAGCTTTCTTTGCTGACGACAATCGCTCCAAGCATTGTTTACACCTTTCTCTAAACAAAATCGAATGCCCAAATGCAAAACAAAAATTCACAAGTCGAGAGAAACAAGGCATATGCCGACCCACAACCTGTCAGAAATATCTGTCAACTTGTCAGGAGGAGCTTTCTTCGAGACAAGTTGAGTTTTAGGTCATTCGCATCATATTATTTTCTTGATGGGAGTACTTAATCCATTCATTTTTACTGATTTTTATTTTTCATCGCCTAAACTCACATGGCTATAGGTACATTATATTTTGTCCTTTTACCAAGTCTCGAATGGGCCATTAGGGCTTCAACACTTTTTGCTTGTTAAGCTTCAATTCAAGAACGATAATTTTCAAGTACTCATTATTATTTACCTTACCAGGCACCATTTATAATTATGACTGGGACTATAATAATTATTATTAAAGTCTTGAGCATTTTATTGCCATTGAAATTGCACTTCACTTCAAGTCCATCACAATTTTACCATCAAGCGAGGTTCAGGGGCTTCTAAAATGGAGTGTGCTCTTGTGACTTATCAAAGGTCTAATATCCTTTGTCCTCCCCCCTCCCGTGTGAAATTAATAACTATTGTACGCAGTCTCTCACTTTACATAATTTTTTAGCGTAGTCACCTCTAAAAAACTAAGTAATAATGAGGATTAACAGGGACTTAACGAAAGAGGTGATGAAGGGTAATTAAAATTTACCTTCGTTTATTTTTTAATTTTGATCGTCCGACCGTCCGTCATGTAATGTTTGAGGGTTATCAAAGGGAGCTAAATGATAAAATATAATAAATAATATGGTCCATTAATACTAATATTAATATCTGTAATATTTTTCATTGAAAACGAGGAAAAGGTGTTGACTTTTCATTGTCGATTTTTTTTTCAAAAATAGAAGTAAAATGTATTGGGTGCAGTCGTAGTCTCATTTTCCCCAAATTAACGTAGGCTTCTATTTAAAGTAATGAATTATTACAGGGCTTGTAAAGCAAGCTCAGCTTGAAATAACAATGCCATCACACTGATCACACATTTAAAATTAGCTTACTTTAAATGCATCATACTTGAACCTGATTAAACAGAAAAAAAAATCTTAAAACTTCAATCCTCCTACCGAATACTCAAAAAAGATGCTTTTTCTATCGCAAAGAGATGATAAGGATGACGATGCAATGGCGAATTTTCACAGGCATATGGCAAAAAGCCCTTCATCTAATCTAAAATATATTGTCGTGACATGACAGACATAAATTTTGAGAAATTCCCATCAGACTCTGCCCTGTATTAGGAACTGTGCCTGGTTTCGTTTCGTCGAAGTAAAAAAGAGCACCCCAAAGCTAATGAACTAATTAATAAGAAAAGAGGACTGCGCTATCTTCTTTTTGCCTCCTCTTTTTGAAAATTTTTAAGTAAGATATGTTACACAACTGTAAATCTGCGTGCAAATAATGGGACCTAATGATATGGCGTTCCTTTCATAAGACTCGAAAAAATCTCATCATCCCAGTGGGTTGCGTACTTTGTAAATGTGTTTGTATTTACTTTGGCTCTGATGGGGAGCGAAAAAAAATTGGACACGTTTTATTTGTATTTTGCTTGTTTGCAAAAAAAGGTAAATAAATGCTGTACCGGTATACGGGTGGCAATGCACTATTGCACATCCTTAGTCACATTGAGCTTTTCGTTAATGAAAATCATGATTCAGGATTTTTATATGAGAACCCTTTAATATGAAATCGCCTTTTCTTCGCAGATGAGTGGCAAATTTTTTTATTAGAAAAACGTCAACTCTACATATGTACGAGAATTCAGGGAATTGAATGAACTTGACAAAAAAAAAGAAATCAAGGTGGAGTTTTTTAATTACGAAATGTTTGGCTATCACGAAAAAGTGCAAAGAAAAAAACTCGGCTATCAAAGTAAAATTCAAATCCGATTAAACTGATCAAATGCGTCTTTACAAAAAATAATTACATAAAATTTTAAGCTTTCTCGTCAGTCGTCACCTTTAAAAACGGTAAATCACGCAATAGAATTTGAGAAGATTTCTTTGTACGAAGTATGCATGTTTTACATTTTGATTGAACATGACACTGCAAGTTTACACACCTTATTCCAGGACGTGCTGATTGTTTGTCAAGTTTTAATTTCAAAATGTCATGTATGAAATTTGAATAGCTGAGAGAAAAAAATTGATTATAGTGCGTGCATTCAAAACTCACGCATGTCGCATGCGATAAATTGGCTCTCAAATTGGATGCTTTTGTGTGAACCGAAACTCCATTTTGTTTTATTGCAAACCCTGACATATTTCATTGATGCAAATGTGGATGATGGCTTAAATTAAATACTGAGATTTAATAGGCCATATTTAAGTGCGTTAGCTAATATACAAGCATGAATTACAGAAAAGCGAAAACATTGGCTAGAAATAATATTATTTTCCTTGAGGGCTTAGAAAATAATGCCGGTCATCTTATCACTAGATCGAAGAATTTTTGTTTGCAGCAGCGAAAAATCGATTAATGAAATGAAAATCTGTTATGCACAATTGGCCAAAATACTTAAGAATGCTCCATTAAAAGGAAATTGTAAGTATTTGCAGCATGATATGGGTGTATGGTTTTGTGAGAGGGATTGATTATCTAAATAGCACAAAATCATTATTTTTTTAAGCACCTTCACCTATTAAAACCAAATGTAAAATGGTACTTAATATGAATACTCATTTTTTCTTTGCAGTTTCCGTTCTTGAACGTGGATAATACCCGTTTCACTGATGATTTCTATGACCCAACAACATACGCATTTTCCGCTTTGTTGGAACTGGAAGGTTTGGATGAGTCACAGACAGGAAACTACAGCTGCCAAAAGTGGGATGATGAAACTTACCTTTCTTCATTTTACGTTTTTATTCCGGGTAAGAATCTTTGAGATGAACTTCATAAAATAAAATCATTACTAGTTTTCTGAAATTGCAGCAGGCTTCCATGATCTCAATATCTTTCATAAGCGGAGAGGATTTATTGCCCTTGTGATGCGAAACTTTTAACGTACATCTTTTAATGATAATGTAGTTTTACCCGTAACCTGAAATGAAACTTGTTATTAACCACGTAAATTAAAAAATATTTAAAGATCGAATCGATATAGATTGTGATAAAGTTGAGATTTGAGAATCATAAACTTTACGAGACAACTTCAAAAAAATAGATTACCTATTTACATGTTCACAAAAAGCTTGTCTGAAATTGAAGTTTTTTTTGTTTATCTTGATATTCATTTTCATAAGTGAAATAAAGCAACTGTCAGATCTTTAATAATACATTATGCAGTTATCAGGACCTACCACCACCATCATAGCCTTAAATCTCAAAGATCTTTTTTACAATTCGTGTGACTCAAATAAAAGTACAGAATTTCTAAAAGCCTTCCTCGGATTTCCAGGCCACGGTAAAACAAGTTCTTTCAGTTCCCTGATAATGAGAACTTGCTCAAGCTTGCGCTTTACGAAGTCCGGCACACGTTCACTACATGAATTATTGGACAGTTATAAAATCTTTATGAAACGATGAAGGATTCGGCTTATTAGTATTGACTGATTTGTTTCAGCTTATGACTATTTTCAAAACGAAACTTGTTGTTTGTTTGTGCGGACCACCAGGCGAAAACCCAGTTCCCATAATCTGTCTTAACTTAACGTGCCATAACTTGTCCGAAATCGACTGCAAATATTATCGAAATCATTTACAATCAAGGCAACATCTTCCACTTATCTGCTCATGATCATTTCAACCTGTTATTAATTCCATTGCGTGTTTTACAAGAAGATGGTA
>JAQGAI010001777.1:0-13754 GCA_034696905.1 Lepidocyrtus violaceus
TATTCGAAAAATTTAAGGTACTTTTTAGCATCATCGCGGTTTTATCAAAAAGAAAACATTTTGTTTTCTGCAACAAATTGACCTACCTAACATTCTCATTTCAAATGAGAAGTATGACCGTTGTGACATTTAAGCTGGAGTGGAGAATTGCACATTTAAAAAAAGATGACGTACGTACATGACGATTGGCAGTGAAAACTGTATGAATCACAATCAGAGAGGGTTGGTTGGAGAGCCTTCCAGATTTCTTCCATTCCATTTGAATGATTTGGAAGAAATGGGACTTGAAGTATGCAATTTTGTAACATTTTATGCATGTAGTTCCTGGATGCATTTCTTTAGGTAGTTTCGTGTCTGTTTAGGAAACTGCAGTAAAGTCGCATCAGCATTCCAGGGTCAAATGTCTCAGGACGCCCCAATTTAAAAAATGTACTGTGTTCCATAAAACTGACTGCATACTTATTTGTTAATGAACTGTTTTATTAGCCAAAAATCAAATCAACTAAGTTAAACTTTACTTTGTCAGTTACGGTTAAGGGATTGATATGTCTTACTTATATGTAGTTTATTGATTTTCCCCCAAGATGATCTACGAATATTTATTTCAATTAAATTACTTATGGAATTTTTGTGACGTATTAACTCCTAACTCCTTCATTGTACATATTTGCATTGATGCATTCCCAATCCTAATCCTAAGCCAACGCATTATTGTTTCCAGAATAAATGGAACATTTATGCATTTTATCAATAAACTGCGACGCTTCCACAATTTCCTTTCAAATAACTCCATCAACAATGCTTTTGTTGTTAACAAGCTGCATATTATTATCTCCGAGCAAAACACTTTTTCTGTACATAATATTGACAGACATGTATTGGACAAATACAAAAAATAATTACTCGGTGACCCCTTTCTGTTTCCTTTATCTTTTTGCTCTGCCATAAAACTAACGACGGCTCGACTTAGCCTGGCCCATGTAATGCATGTTATGTACTATGTATGCCCATAGCAAGTAAACAGGAAAGTTCCATTCCATTTCATCATCCATACCCATATCATATCATCAGTCCATTTTGAATCCAAAAATAAAAATAACCCACTCATTCACCTATCACGATCCAATTGCATGATGGCTTTTTCCCATTTCCTTCTCCTCCCTTTTCTTTCATCACTTTCGACTTGTCTATTATAATCCATTCTAAACCAACAACAACAAGACGACAACCACAACAAGATGCATACATAAAAATGAAATGGACAAGTCAATACAATACGGCAACATCACAAGCAAAAAAGATAACATTAATTGATTCCCTACTTTCAAACAACCTATTTGTTGACGGAAAGGATGAACCATTAAATCAAGTAAGATAATACCCAAGGAAGATTAGCTCATCAAAAAATTGCCAGAGACATCAACAAACTATTAAAAAAAGCTAGAATCAAAAACAAACTATTTTGACAGATAAAGAAAAATTATAAGACAAGAACAGGAGGTGAATGAATACTTTCAAGAAAGCAATTAGGCCAAGCCGGCGAAAGATGATCAACATGATCAGCAACATCATTCATGATTCCTCATGGATCATGATACGCCGGCTGGTACAGTGATCAATCACAGTCCAGAGAGGATTATGATGCTTTGATGATGATGATCCACTGGAGTTTGAAGTTTGCATTTATCTTTTTCGTTAAGCTTCTTAAGTTTTTCATGACCAATACCATGATCTTATTATTAACAACAAAACCAGTTACTTTTAACTAGTTTCCACATGCATGCCCATCTCTTTATCCGGACCATGACCAACGGCAACGAAAACGTCCCATATTTACCTCCTTTTCTCTACTTCCAAGGACTTTCTTCAACCTTTAGCAAAAAAAATCATTCACCGATCAAGTGTCTTTCCAAAAAAAAAGTAAACAAGTTTACTCATTCTCCCCTTCTTTCTGCAGGCAGACTCGTAGGTAGAGGTATGCATGTTGCTATTATGTTGTTTAATTAATTTTTTAACTCTCTGTGTCAACCTACTTTTATTTCCACCAATCAATCTTGTTTACTGTTTACTCACTCATCATTTGAGAGAGAGAGAGAAATCATTCAGCTTGTTTGTGACTGACTGTATGAAAACTGTATGGAAAATCGGTGGCTAAAGTCATTCATACATAATTAACCCTGCAAAAATACCAAATTATGAGGTAGGTCTCATGTGCCAAATACATGCACGCATGAACAAAACAAAAATGCTCAACAGAAGAAGAAGAAAACAACGTTTTTCTCATTTTATCTCGCTAAACCTATTTCGACTCTGCATTCTGCATGTCTGCATACTCTTTCATACTATTTATGAGTTTGAGGTAGGTATTTGGCATGGCTTATTAATGCATATGACTTGGGTGATAGGTACGTACGTACGTACGTGAATGTTTTGTGATGATAATAGATCCATCCATACCCATTTCCATATGTGTGGGAATGACCGGATCATATGAGAGCCGAGCAGTTTCCCCCTTTTCAGTATAAAAGACTAACCTGAACGTTTAGAGGACTTGTTGCATTGACTGCTGAGGAGTTGGAGGATAAACAACGTTTGGGAAAGATAGATTTAATTTTCTTATCAATTTAATTTAACCGAGTTTGTTGTTGTAACTAACTTTGTTTAGAGAAAGGAAAGGTAACTAAGCTTTGTAGTGAAAAAAAAGTTTTGTTGCGGTCGATTTTTTGTTACGTAATTGAAATTAACAGTTAAAATAGCTATCTTCCTAAGTTTGTACAGGGAAGAGTTGTTTATGTTTTTTGAAGAGGTTGATTATCATCGTCAGTTAAAATTGAGTAAACATTATGGAATCGGGAAAGAAAGCCGAAGATGGGACGACCCCCACTACCAAGCCATTCGCCAAGGGTCAGGGTGGAGCACTCCTCCCCAAGAATGTCTCTTGGCTTAAAGAGCAATACGAAAAGGAGGAGGCGGAGGAGGCTGCCAACGCTAATCCGAAAACGGCTGAGACGGTTTTGACAGCCGCCAAGAGCTATCTGGAATGCCCCGTTTGCTACGAGACGCTGGTCTCCCCCATTTACCAGTGCCAGAATGGACACATCGTCTGCAACAACTGTATCGACAGGATTGCCCAGTGCGGGGAGTGTCGGGTGCCGTTGACCCCCGGCACCAAGATTAGGAACGTGGCGCTGGAAAACATTTGCAAGAGTGTGGATGTCAAGTGCCCCAACAAGGCGGAGGGCTGTGGGGTGAGAACCACGGTGGAGCTGCTCAGGAGTCATTTGGAAGTGTGCGGATTTCAGTAAGTACTAAAAATCAGATGTTCAGTCTAGCTCCGATTGTCTCTAAACTTGTTTCGAATTATTTAATTAATTAATTAACTTTTTTCTTCTTTAGTCCAATCAACTTCTGCTCCCGGATTCTGGGATGGAAGGACTGCAAAATCCCGGTGACGGACTCCTCCGTCCTCGCCCACTTGGAGGCGGAGCATCCCATTAAGAAAGTGAATGCTTCCGTATTCCAAATCTGTCTCAACGTCTGGGGATTCCCTTTATCCGAAGACGAGGTTCACTTCGATCCCTTGGTAGTGACGTCCCTGGAAACGCCGGTATTAATCCGCTCCGTGGTGTCCATGGATGGCCACATCATGTTCACCTGTTTCATGCTCAAGAATACTAATGATGAGGATGCCAAGAACTACCGCGTCAAATACCGGATTGAGCCCCAGAACAAGGTAAAAATCTACTTAATATGTCCATGTCTAAAATTATAGCTGGGAGCCCCACGCATTCCCAATTTCCTAAATGGGCAGTAGTGCTCCATGCCTGGTCTCCTATATGATAAAACTCCATGAATAATTTCATTCATGATCTCATCCTTCCCCTTTTTTTCCAGGAAGCGGAGCTGGAATGGACGGGATTTGTCCAGTCATACAGAAAATTCAAAAAGATGAATAGCATCAACAGCTTCCGGATTCCGGTGGAGTCTCTCAAAGAGTACTTTGAGTTCCACCAGCCCAACGCTTTCATCCAGGCGAGGACCAAGATAACTATCAAGGTTGCCGTGTTCAAAACCACCGAGCCCAGTCCATCCCTCAAGGAGGAGGTTTATGAGGAAGCGGATCTCTTTGGACAGACTTCGCTTCATGATCCAGAACTGAGTAAGTTGCATATGAAATATTGGATTTCCTCCCCAAAAAATGTACTTTTTACTCTGTTCCGTTTTCCTCCCTCCTTCATTTTATATTCATGTTTTGTTATGTAGGTTCATCCGTGTAATGTTTTTTTTCGTTTATTCTTTTTTTTTACTTCAGGCTCTACGATCGTGTTCACAACGGTGACTTGTGATAGCTGTCGTCGGAAGCCCATCCGGAAGATCCGGTATAAGTGCTTGCAGTGCCCGGATTATGATCTTTGCAGCCGGTGCATGGAGCTTGGTCATCATGGCCATCATGTTTTTGTGCGGATCCAGGATCTGAGACAAAATGAGTTCTTCTCCCATCAGCATAATGTTCGGTGAGTTTTAAAATCCAACTTAATCAGATTTAGTGGTTCCCTCTTACGTACTGTATTGATGGGTTTTAGTCGTCAACAATTTAAAATAATAATAATTATAATTTTAATCTCATTTTCAGTATCCATCGTGGGGACTCTTTTCTGTGAAAAGATGAGGCGGGGAAAGAATTTCAAGTAATTAATTATTATCTAATGAACTCCGGGAAGTGCAGCATTATTAGTGTTGTAAGTTTTATAGTTAGTTAGCTACACATTTAATTAGTCCTTTTGAGAATTTAATATTTTTCAATAGTTGAATTGTTTTTCTCGTGTATGTATAACCTTCATTTATAAGGAACTAAGTCTGAACCTGTGTGAGTGAAATAATTTGTTTTTGCTCGGGTGCTTTTTTGATGTATTATTAACTGTTATTAATATTAGTTATTGTTTTTTAAATGATGAGTTTGCTTTTAATGGACTTTGGTCCTGTCGATAACATGTGATGTAATCACATTTGCTATATATACGTATAGTTTCATATTGTCTGTTTAGTGTTGGTTTTGATGAACTGCAATCTCTCGTATTTTATAAGATAAGCTTTAACTGGATAATATTGTTTTGTATTTGATTGTACCAATTAATTTCAAACCGTGTTGTGAATTTCATGAGGATTATCAAGTGTGGAATAAATTGTAACACTTCTATTTAAAAAAAACATACTTAGCAATATAGATGCTTGTTTTTATTCACTTTTACTCTCGGCACGACATGGCCCTTCGAATATTCAAATATAATTTAATAGGCTCAAGGTTTCATCCTCCGTTTTCATCATGATTCATTTTATCATCATCACATCACCATCATATAATGGAAAGTACCGGCTTGCTTGCCTTCATTCATTTTTCATTTTCTTCCCATTTACCAATTTCCATAATAATTTAAGTTATATGCTTGCGTGTGTATGTAGCATGTTCTGTTCTGTTATGTCCCGGTCCTGGGAGGAAGTGCATCGAGGAGGTAATTTAAGCAAAATTCATGATCCCAGCCATAAAGCACAGCCAAACCCGAAGAATTATAGTGTGCCATGGAACGAGCTAAGTTTCCCTCATTCATTATTCACTTCCCGTTGTCCACGAATAAAAAAGAAATTTGGAGGAAAGTTCTAAACTTGTAAAATGTGAAATTAAGTATTAGTAATGGGCTTAATAAGAGCATGAGACGACTCTCAGCACAGCATCCATCCGATCTTCCTCTCCAGGAAAAAAAAACTAAAGAGCCCCAGCTTAAAACATCCAGTCCAACAGATTCCGCAGAGCAGAGGAAAGTCGAGGATGAGACTTTTGAGTTGAACTGACGTGATGCTGCTGAGAGACCAACCAACACCACTGCTGCTCTTTCTTGGCTTGGCTCTTCCTTTCTTCAATCAATTTTTTTTTTCAACTTTTTTTTTCTGGAATAAATTAGTTTTTTTTTAGTTTTGAGCCCATCACATCACCGTACTCTCTTCCCTTTGCTATCTTTCCCACTTTGTCTGGAACGTGAAAAGGGAAAGTGACTGGAACGAAGACACGAGCCATATATTGTATTATTCTTTTCCTTTCAGGAGGACAAGACTGATGATGATATTGACCAGACTTTCTGTCTCCTTTCCATTTTTTTTCAGAAGACTTGAGATTATTATTGTAGAATGGGAAGAAGGGAGGAATGAAAATTTTCTCTTGGAAGCCTTAGATGTCTGCTGAAGGTCTGTAAGTGGCTGGATGACTGACTACCGCCATGGCTGGAGAGAGACTCTGGCTATTTTTATACTTATTTTTATTTTAAGGAAAAGCTTTCCGTTTTCTTTGGAGGAAAGCCTATCTTTTTCCTGTAGAGAAAGTCATTTGACTAAGGAGGATATATACTTAAATTTCCTCCAACTAAAGTCGACTGACTCGTCCAAAAAACGCTGAACATCTGTTTCATGCATATTCATTAAGTGAATTGGCCTGCGCAATTAGCATTAACATTAGTTTTTATCGCCAGCACACCAGCAGCCAGCTATTATCTCGGGGAGGAGCACACCAGGACCAAACACAAGTGTAGAAAGTCGAAATAGAGAAGAACAGTACAATTCCAACTTAAATTTTCCTTTTCCAGCCCCATTCATTTCATTTCAATGATGATGATGATAAGGATATATGACACTCTAAATGAAAATGGTGATGATGATGACAATGACAATACCACATTTACCATTTTGTCTGCTTCTCACTTTTATTTAAACGTTTCAAGTGAGAATTTCATAGAATGACCATACCAGACCAACAACCATTCATCCCTGAACAGCCGAGAGGAATAAAGCCGGAGGAGGAGAAAGGAGGATATTACTTTAGAGCGTGCT
Organism: Lepidocyrtus violaceus; assembly: GCA_034696905.1. Lineage (NCBI taxonomy): Eukaryota > Metazoa > Arthropoda > Collembola > Entomobryomorpha > Entomobryidae > Lepidocyrtus > Lepidocyrtus violaceus. Next base: position 6,877 of record JAQGAI010001777.1, read on the forward strand.
GTTATAATTGCTTTCTCCTTCCAGAATTGCAATTGCAGTTTGGAATAACTGCAAGTAAATGGACAGACAAAGCCAAAACAATATCAAATAAAATGCTTTCCCATTTTGCATTCCTGATAATAATGCTGATTGTTTTAGCAAAACTTTCACCAGTTGTTTTTCTAGCGCTTTAATTTTCCCATCGACGAAAGAAATTGCAGCTCTGCTTTGAAATTGGCAATGAAGTTTAAACAATTTTCACTTACGGACTTTTTAAAATGGAAATGGGAAAAGAGAAAAAATCAAGCCAAAACTTTTCATTCCTTTTCATTTCAGTCTTTTTTTTAATACCTTTCAATTTATTCCGCTCTTTTAGCTTCCCACTTTCCAGTTAAAACAAAGTAAAAAAAAAGAGTTGAGGTGTTGGTTTGGCTTGTTGGTGGTGAAAGGTGTGCATACATGGTTGTCTGGTCTGGTCTGAGCACACACCCATCCACTCAGGAAAAGAAATGGAACTTGGTATGGATGGCATGTAAGTGGGAAAGCCATTAAAACCAGAGAAAGCAAAAAAAATGCTTCCTCCCAACAAAAAAAGAATTAACATGAGCAGGTAATAAGCACTTTGTTTGCACAGATGCCGGCTCGTTTTTATTAATAAAAGCGGAGCTAAAACAAAAAAAAACGGGATGGAGCACACGGCGGCTGCAGACCATCAAAAAAAGAACTTTCCCCAATTGAAATTGATGTACTTTCACCGTTCACCATTTCCTCAAAAGGAGAACGAATTTTTCTACCTAATATTCAATTTACTACGGCCGGAGCATGTAAAAAAAGTGCAGGAAAACTCACTCAAGAAACAAGAAGAAAGTACAGAGAAAAACGTTGAAAGTGGAAATGGCTTTAATCAGACGGATTTAATCAGAATATATGAGCACGTGGAGAGTACTCTCATCATCCTCCTCCACCACCCTCTCCCACGTTTCCCTTTCATTAGACTAGACTTAGAAGTGAGTTAGAAGAGTAAGACTGCATTTTATAAGGGGAAATGTGCAAATAACCTAATTAGCTGAGCAAACAATTTTTCCCCCTTTAACCCTTTCATTATTTTTTTTTCTCTGCGGGAGTGGTGCCGGAACTTGATGGCATTATGCATGCATCTCTATTAATGTACATCCGTTATTTGCCATCCGTTATGGGTGCCATGAGAGTTGGATGGGGAATAAAATGGGGTTGGATTCCCGACCCCGACCCGAGTATAAAAAAATTGTTTCCTGTTATGTATGTTCATCCTAGAAAAAAAGTTTTTTTTCCATATACTTTTATTTTGATCCAGACTTGGCTTGGTTGGGTGGGCTTACTAGCTTCTGCCATGACTCGGAATAATAAAAGCTTATTAATCAGCCAATTTGCGCCCTGTTTACTCAATGTCTTCCCGCATGAAGGGAGTTAAACGAAGGTACACATGTTACAGGTTTTTTTTCTATTAAAGTTTTTTTATGTGCTTTAGCCAGTTCCTTTTAGTTGCTCCAGCATCATTTTTAAATGTCTGCGGTATGGTATGACTATGACATGGCATGATATAGAGTTAGAGTTTTTTCATTGTGTCTTGTTGACTTTCTCTCTCTTGTGACCGGGAGCAAAAATACATGGTAATAATAAAAAAATATGGATGAAAAGCCGTGTGATGGTGATGTATTGTTCTATTCTACCTCTACTCATCATCATCTTTGGGTTGGAAATGGGAAGTGAAAGGCTATGCATATTTGCAGATAGGTGGGTAGATCACATCATGACAAGCTATGTACACAAAAGTTTAATGGGTTTAATGAAAAGGTAAATAAAAAAAATTGCTGGCATGATCACATTTTTTCTCTCCTGAAACTTTCATTGTGGAAGTGGATGGGAGAGGATCCAATCCATTGTTACAGTATGGAATTAGGGTGGGTCTGGGTGGAGGATTCATGATTGATGAAGCTGATGGTGCTGGGTTTGGTGATAGATTTTTGTATTATGGCTGGGTGTGTAATCGAGATCGTGTTTTATCTTTGATAAAAAAAACTATACCCATTCCATTCTTCTTCATGCTTTTTTTCAAGAATGTTTTATGGTCTGGGCTTAATAGCCAAAAATATAATAAGCCATGAACAATACACGTCCTTCCTGCAATAGAGTTTCGGTGAAAAGTTGAAGATGATTTTTTTTCTTAAAAAAAACTTTTTAAACTGAGGAAGAGGGAGAGGAGGAGAAAGTGGAGGTTCTTCTAATGAAAATGATTAACAAGAAGTGAAAACTTTCCCTCTTAAGTAAATACGCAAACAAAAGGAAGAGAAATGTCTTATTATCCTCTTCCACTCCAAAATGGAGTTTTTTAAAAGTACATATGACGATACCATCCTTTCCCCACACCGTCCTTAACAGTAAAGATTTTATAAAGTCACTGCAGCCACGTGAAAAGAACAACTCATTTCCGGTTGTATTGTTTTGTTTTTTTGGCTTTTTGTTTGTCTTCTTACGTTCCCCTGTAAAAAAATAAATACAGCTCTCGCAAGCTTTGTTTGCTTTCACTCCAGCTAATAATCGTATCATTTTCAAATCTAAAAAAAAAACTCAAAATCTTTTCTGTCTGTCCGGATTCGAGTGCAGAAGACAGCAAGAAAGCTGCCTATTAAATGAAACATGGATAGCGATAATTAATATTCCACCGTATTTTTCCCCTTTTTTCCTTACAGAAAAAAGTCCATCTCTGTATGTAAGGTAAAGTTTGAATGGGGTTATGTTATGTTATGACCATATTAGGAATACTTGATGCCGTGACGTGTCTTGAGAAAAACAAACTTTCAAAAACAGATCCCATTCCCATCCCATAGTAAAACTACAAGTGTTAAAATTGTTCTCTCCCTCCCATCCTACCAAAACAAGAAATAAACTTTTTTAACACCAGCCAACCAAACAACCAGCCAAAACCTCCTCCTCATCCTCCGCAAAACCACCATTCCACCACCACCACTTTGCTATCCCGAGTTATTTTTACTTTTCCCAAGAAGAAAAAAGTTTGTTTTTTGGTACATCCAGTCAGTGTACAGGAAATAGGATCATCATCATCATCACCATCATCATACCTTTTTCTATAAAGAAGTATTAAAAAGTTAGTTTTAAGTATTTTTCCGCTACTTCCCCCAGCACCAGTCAAAACTGGATAAAAGAAGACGGAAGGATTAAGAGAATTATATAACTCCCTGTCCGGAACTTTCTCTTTTTTTTCCAAGGGAGGAAACAAACCAAGCACCATGTGTATTTTCACGGTAGAGTGAAAACCAAAAAAAAAACTTCTCTTCCGCTTGTGTTAGTTAGTACAACAATTTTTTATTGGATGGCTCCGGAAAAAAGTTTATTTTTTTTTGGGGGGGGGAGGTGGTTATAATTTTTTTTTGTACGATTGGATGGATACATGGCAGAGCATTTATTTAGCTTCGGCCGGGATTGGATTTGATTCATCATGCCAGAGTCAGACACTAACGAAGTAGTAACCTAACAAGACTTCATGTCTCGGTTCGGTGCGGCTGTTGGTTGGTGGGTAGTGGTGCTGGGGTATTTTTCTGACATGTCTCCATTCTGTCGTCTGCCGGAGCCAGTTCCAGAAGATACCAACATAAACATAACATACGCATACCTAATATACAAAACTGCGACACAGCCACGAAACCGGAAACAAAACACTGACATATACATACCATCACCGTCATACCTACTACGTATCGTCAAAAAAACACAGGAAAATAACTTACAAAACAGAACCTTTTTTGAGGAAAGAAAACTTTCCCTTGTAACTGTTTGTGAAAAGCTAACAGGAAAAAGACAAAAAGTTATGTTTTTTTTTGTTTTGAGTTTTTTTTTCTTTCACATTTTGTTTCACAATGTGACAATCATATCTCATATCGCAAACTGAAAAAAAAAATGAAACGAGAAAGGCAGAGCAAGACAGAAAGAATGTCACATGTTGTTCGTTGTCACATGTGTGATGCGTCACCGTGAATAAAGTCAAAAAATAAATGTTGTAAATGTGCAGATGTTTATAATGTTTCGGTTTTTTCTGTAATCTTAACAAACAATCTTTAAGATATGGTTAAGTTCAGATTGGTAGTTAACCATGTTTTGGTATCGGTTGCGTTTTAACTTTACAAAGATTAAGGAAAGTTTTACAAAGATTTCTCTTTCTCCTAAGCGGGTTCAGGGTATAATAAATGAGTTAATTAAGTCGACTTACCAAATAATGCTCCCGTTATATTAGTTTCTTGTTTTCCGCAATCTTCCGATTTCCACTGATTAACTGTTAATTTCCTCGAATTTATCTGGATAATTGACCGAGTTGAGGAAACCCTTTTACTTCTTTATTCTTTTTTTTTTGGAATAATTCTAATATTTAAAAATATTGTGATCATGAACATGTCAGACTTTCACCGCTCAGCACGTTGTTTCCTTTCCCCAAAATAAATCCACTTTATTTACCATTACATTACATTACACTCCACACACGAACAACTCACTCTGCACTCAAACTCAAACAATGTTTTTATACTACTATTACAATTTTTTGCACGAAAAAAAAAGACATGCCAAATTCCTTATATAAATGTTTTCTTTTGGCCAATAGTCTGGAGACAACTTCACAAGCAAAGGAAACAACTGTAAACGGGGAACGTGGAGGAACGTGACTAACTCCACGATAGAGTCATTTTTCCTCCTTCCTCTTTCCCCCAAGTAAAAAAAATTATGAGATTTCTGGTCCTTGATCCTCTTATTTTAAAACAATGGTACTTGTCTTCCCTCCCATTTACTGGAGGGAAAAGCTCAAACAGCGGAGGAGTCGGAAAATGCTTTCAACAGCCTTTCTCCCCGAGTTTTCTCTCACACTTCTTCTCCTCCTCCAGTGAAACAGCTTTTCTTCTGCTCACTCACGTCCTTGACAAAACAGAGTGAAGTGGGTATAAAGCATTGACTAAACTCTTCCAGGATCCCTCCTTATTCTTCACTTTTCTCTCTGAATGAAAGTCTGTTTGAAAACAGACGTCATCCTCATCTCCATCCCGTCCTTGATATAGCTGCTCCCTTTTTTCCCCTTCAGAGAAAGAAAAAATAAAACTTTCTTCCAGAAGAAATAATAGTTCAACTCAACTCTCTGTATCTCTCTCTCTCTCTCTCATCCCATTTTATACGTCAGCGTTTGGTTGCTCCTGGATGGAACTGGAGAAAGCAGAAAAAATATTGTCAGATAGCTGTGCTTTCTCTTCCCGTTTTTTTTCTTGTTGCCTGCCCTCCTCCCACTTTTTTCAGATTATATAAGAGGGGAGATACTTATCAGCTTTCTATCTCATCCTAAAATCGCTGAAAGAGTAGTTCTGCTTTCCTCTCCTCAAGAAATTATTCTTTATGAACTTTCTTTTTCGAGACAAGCAAGGGGGGATATGAAGAGGGGGGAATATTTTTGCTCACTTTTTTTTTGCTTCCCTCTTCAAGATTGTATGTAGATACGATATACTTTCCAATCAGATTCAGGAAAAAGTTTTTGCATTCATTTCCTTCCAGGAAAATCAGCTCTCGATTTTTCCTACTTCTCCTTCTTCTCCTTCAAGAGAGTAAAGTAACCTCACAAAAACAAAAGGGAAAACTTTGTTTTACGAAGAAGAAAAAGAAATTATTTCATTTGTAGGAGAAGAACAAGAAGAAGAAAAGATTTTACTTCGTATTTCCTTTCTTTTCTCCCAGATTCATTCGGATTATAGAAGTAGCTATGAGCACAGTTAACATTCACATATGGGTTGATAGGGAGATGTTTTTGCTTTCTTTTTAGCAACTCTGCCACTCCACTTTCCCTCCTACACACGTACATACATTCATTCCTTTACTATTATTATTGCCCCTACTACCATGATGACCTCGTGACCTGCCTGACTCTGGGTTTTCTTATCGCTTGACCGTCATCCGAAGCTTAATTCCATGTGAAATGGGGAATGGCAAACCGAAAGCCGAGCTAGATATATTTTTCTGCTATCTTTCCCCCATATCATGCATAATTCCTTTAAACTTTTACTTAATCCTGCTCACTCACTCACTCACTCACATCCCATTCCCCAAAAAATCCTCATATCCACCGAGGAGGAAAAGCAACCAACCCATTTGCTTTCTTTCTTTTACTTATTCCGGGCTCATATCATGCACCATCACATCAGTATCGGGAGAGCCCCCTGAATAAATCATATGATGACGGACCACCACACTACTATATTCTCTAACCCTTCCAGGGAGAAACTTACTTACTCTCTATATTCTCTCGTCCGTTTTACTTTATACTCAGTCGGCACACGACAACGACCTGCTCATCCTTTTTTTAACCGGAGGAGCAGAAGAGAAAAAAAATATTATTTCGCTGCACCAGAGAGAATCAGACTGAACCCCACTCCCGAAGCACTTTCACTCCACCACCGATATCACTTTCACCAGAGATCATCCCAGTTACATATGGCTATATAGGTATGAAGGCAGCAGTCAGGCAATATATCCATATTATCCTCTTTTTTTTGGAATCCTTTCCGCTGTATGTTCCTCCTTTTAAAAAATTGAAATTGTTCCAAAAAAAATATCTTCCTTTTTCCCTTTTCCGCTTTCCAGTCGGTTATATTTGCCTCCTTCTTCTCAAAGATTACCAATTGCATGCATAAGTAATAATGCAGTAGGCATCCTCCGTCGGTCGTGTCTATAGGCTATATAGAGAGAGGACTCCTATTGTTGTTCATACATCTTATTGTTGGATCATCCTTCTTCTCCTTTCTTCCCCGAATTGCCCAACCAATGAAACCGTAAATGTTAAACTATCCACTTAAAATGGATTTTTTTTTTTACTT
>JAQGAI010001778.1:0-13753 GCA_034696905.1 Lepidocyrtus violaceus
GTGCGTCGCTGATATGTACAGCGCCGATCGGCTAAGCATGCGGGCCGCACTTCATTTGCATAAAACGAAATCGCATCGATCGTATTTTGAGAGTATACAGCTACAAATGAGGATCTTCTTTAACCGGTTAAGTTAGCTATTTTACGGCTGCTTATAAAACAACACCACAAAGATTACTTCATTTGGTTAACTTAAGCCCGAGCCAACATAACATAAAAAGTTAAGTAGAAATTAGGCTTCTTACACTTGCGGTTTCCCGACCCAGGCTAACGTAGTAACGTATACTGTTAATCTTCTTATGTAACAGCATTAATTCCTTGAAGCACATTACCACATTGACATAAATTTTGTAACATCCTACGCATTATCTTTTATATAAGTTTTATACTTTTTACTTCCGTTACTGTGTACACAAGAGCCTTTTCCGCAAGATTCTGTAAGCTTAACATTGCTATGCTGTGTTGTATAATGTAAAAGGTAGAAAACACTAAATCTATTGAAAAGTGCAATGTGTTCAATTGAGACATTTTGTCAAAGGAGTGTCCCGACATAATCAGGTACAAAAAATAATGCATAGGCATAAATATTTGTGCACATCCTTTTCTGTCTAGCTCACTGGTTAATGATTGTACAAAATGTGTTAGACAGGTATATGTGGTATAGGTATGCATCTGACTAATATCAAGTTAGATCGTACTTATCGCAAGCTACTATGTAGATTACTAGTTCCAAGAACTTGGATTTAGCCTAATTAAAAATTTCTACAAACTCAAAGCACAATTTCATTAAAATGCGAGGAGAATTCATTTGAACATTTTTGTTTATGTTCCAGTGATGCGTGTTAGATTAAAAGTTAATTTTCTGCGAATAGGTACTAGAAACATTAATCCCCTAAAATGAAATTTAAAACGGAGATACATAAAGCATCCAAAAGTATAAATAGCGAAAAGTTTCTGAAAACCTGACCGTTACGTTTCATTAAAATATTATTGCGTTCCAGGCCTACATTGGAACACTTTTGTTTTCATTTTGAGTGAGTGATTCATCAAAATTGCTGATTTTGTTTTTCATTAAGTGTAACTTTACATTTCGCAATCACTTCCGCACTCTTTTAAAGCGCAAATTGATTTCGTCAGTCGTGAGTCACTATACCATTAACTGGTACAGACAGGTCACGTAGATTAGGAAAAAAGCAAAAGTAGTCATTTAACGAACCTTCTCTCTCTCTTCATAGCACTGGCCGAAACATGCCAAATACCCAGAAGGAACGGAGATTTTGACCTGATTGCCTCCGCATGGAAAAAATTATTTCACTCATGTTTTTGCATACCCGTTTATTTGCCGATTTCAAGAATTTTTGCACGTTTTCTCATTTCCCCATTTTGGCTAAAGTGAAAACACTAGTGAGTTTTCCCCATGAATTCTCCCTAATTGTGAAAGGTCCTGTGTTATACTTACCGCCATGCCAGTCGATATGCTCTGGACAAAATGGAATGCAATTTTATCATCATTGGTCATTGCTAACAACAGAAAATCACGATTCACACTCACACTTTCACTCTAAATCTAACAGCTTGCATGATGAAAACTGGAGCCCATGTAATGCTGAAGAATATAATTGCTCTGGACTTTTGCTTTTTCGCGAAAATTCATGCCTGAAGGGAACCGACACAGTCTATAAAGCATTTGTTTAACAAGTACATAGTACCTCTCTGAACAAATCCTAATCATGTTCACCTACTTTCCCCACACACACACACCAGCACCATTCCAGTATGCCAGTCCAGTTTTGATTTGCATGCCTTTCCATAATTAAAGCTAGGAGGTGAGATGAAAGTACTGCTCCCAGTCATGTCATGCTAGATACCTGAAATGGTCTCGTGTGTACCCCATAGCGAGCAACACTTGGATAGTCCCATTGAGTTAACCTACGCTTTTCTTCATATAATTCTGCAATGGGCTATGTTGCTTTTTCCTTTTATTTCATTTCTGTAATTTCGTGCTGAATTCCAATAATTGAATTATAAATGGAAATGAAACAACAAAACTCACTCATTACTCATTAATAAGCGATTGTGAACAAAAAAATTAATTGAGAAACCATTTTCGGTTAACCTCTTTTTTATCAGCTCGTGCCACAAGTACCATAAAAAAAGGAATAAATTATTCGATATCGTGCAATGACAGGAGCAGAAAAGGAAAATCGGGTTTTTAGCGAATATTGCGGAAAACCGGTATCCCCATTTATTTAGCTAAAATACTCATATTTACTTTAATAATCCGCTGTTGGGAGCCCGGATGTTCTATAAATAATTTTTTCCATTTTAAAACCCATTTTTTTTCTTTCATATAAAAATACAGAGAATTTTCCTCATTTCCAAGAGAAAACGCTATGTTTTAAGTAATAACGGATATGACGTGAACTCCTTGTACAAAATACTATTAATGAATGACGCACAAAACATATTTACTCGGTTTCCCACTACTTTACAGATAATCTCCATGAAATCTGTGAAAATGTAAAAGTATATCATGAGAAAAAATTGCTAGCTTGCGTGCACCAAACAAGAAAACTTTTTTTTACAACTTTGTCTTGTGAACATTTTGTTCGTTCTGTAAAATTCGCACTCGATCGATATTGTTCCGCCTGTTAAAACGGAAAAAATACAAAAAATAGTACAGAGCCAGAGTGGAAGTACTCATTGTAGTAAATATGGTAGTTAAACTAAAGAAAACAATGCTTTTGCGGTTTTACTACCTGTACTACCTGACGCAATTAATACAAGCAGCCACTACTCACTCTAATGCAGAATGACGTACATTCATTGCTTTTGCGGAGGACTATTTTAATAACTTCTATTTTTCGATGGTGGGCCATAAAAATAAAAACTCATTTGAGCGCGGCTTGTTTGCTTTCTTCTTTCCCAAAGTTGGCGATGAGGACCGATAAGTTTGAGGTTGAGCAGGGGTCACCCCGTGGAAAAGGCTGCATGTTCTAAACCATAAAAAGGTCGTCCCTTGGCAATTCAGTTTTCTTACATGAAATTACACACGAAATTGACAAGGATTTCAGTCTTTACTTTGCTAAACTTTCTTTCAAGTTTCTGATTGGATGTACGAAAAGTTTCCCGTTTTCTTCCGTAGCGGCAAATGCACTTTAATTAAATTAATTACTCCACAAACTATGTTTGAAAAGAGGGGAAAAGACGACAGAAAAAACTCTGATTTTTCTCCAGTGAATATTTTCTTTCAATTTTCACTGATTTTTTCTCTCCTCTCTATCCAATTAAAAAATCTGTGGGAAAAGAAGGATTTCCACAGTGAAAATAATAGAAAGGACAGGGCGGAAGTGAAATGGAAAAATGGTACTCTTTGCTGGAAACATTCAGCTTACATTGCTCTGTTGGGAAACATTCTGGAAAACCATGATGAGTCTTTTGGAGTGGAACATACATATTTAAGCTCTTTACGTTTTTTGGCCGCTTCTGAAAATAAAATTTCGGAGACGCATGCCGACGTACAGTTTACGGGTGGGTTTCTTGAGAGGAAAACCTAACGAGGTAGAAAAATGATACCTTGTTTCCTTTTGCTGCACTTACTCCTACTACTTCCCACTTTCTTTCTAGGGTGTGTGCACAACTTATTCGATCTATGTACCTTGGCGGATATAACCGATTTAAAGTCTAGATGCTAGGATCATCATCCTCCTGATGTGGCGGAGGAAGATAATAACCATGTAAGCATATTTGTACCTAGATGGCTGGATATGGTATAAGTGTTATCATTATGCATACTACAAACATCCCTTATGTCGCGAGCTCAACACACTCACATACATGTAGGCATATATGATTGGGTTCATGTTTTTTGAAGGAAAAAAAAGTTATCTGGATTTTTTATATAAAGATCCGCACCTGTGTGCCCTTCCTCTATTTCTCCTCCATCTTCCTCTTTAAAATGATGAATTTTTCCACGGGGGACAAGCTACATGAAAAATGATGTTTTCTCACACACATAACCCAGGCCAGAGGCTCCCGTTACCATCATCCCATCCCACACACGCACATTCACCGTTAGGCCCTTCTTCCTTTCTCTACCTCAATCTAATCTTCCTCTCTCTGTCTTTCCCTGACACCTTTTATGCCACACATCGCCGTTTTTTTCTACCTGACTTGCCCAACTTGCTGCACATGTGTAGGGTATTATAAAAGAATCTATTTTTTACCTCTCAGCAATGCCATTTCACTTGGCGCAAGTAAGTACATGAAAAAATTTCCTCGTGAAGGTGAAGACTGAATAAAGCTGTTATCTCTTGAAATGGAGTAATAACACCTTCCACTATAGCCAATCCCATATGTATATAAATGTAATAGGGAATTGAAGATGAAATGTACATACTTTCACGCACGTTCCCTTCCCTGTTTGTAGAAAAGAAATCCATTAGAGAAATGTTGTCTTGTGTCACTGGGAAAGTTAAAGGAGAACATTTCATCTATTCATTATGCTCCTGCTGAAGAGAAAAAAAACTTTTCCCTTCTTTCTCCAAAACTTCTTGTGATCTTGCCAAGTAGAGAATGCTTTTCCTTCTTTCAGAGTAGGACTATTCCTTTCCCCGTGCAACCTTGTAAAAAGAGGAATGTGGAACTCATTTTTATCAATTAGTCGTTACAAGAAGTCTAGCGAAACCTACCTGATGTTACGGTATTCTGCACAAGGTGGGTAGTACAGGACTTATAATAAGGGAAACTAACTTTAGGGATAAAGTGGCAGTAAAATGTTGGGAATCGGGATGGTGGTCTTGTATGCATGGCTGTGACTGTGGAAAAAATAAGAAAATGTGTTTGTTATAGACCCATCTATTTCATTGTCACCCTGGAGTATAAAGCAATACATTTATTATCATGGAGTTCTTTGCACTCTATATAAACATACCTATTGAATATTGTATGGCATATTAATTTGAGCTTGCTCTTCATCATTTCCCCCCCGTTTCTGAAGCTTTTATCATTTTTTTAGTCCTTCGTCACGCCAAAGGCTTTCATTCTCCCCTCCTTCCTGGTTTCTTCCAACTAACCACTAGTAAGAAAAAAATCTTCATTTGCTTGTGCTCACATCCATCCATCAACCGACATCTTCCATCATGTCATATCTTCCATTTCCCGAAAATTCCCTATTAATTTCGATTACATCATATTCCCCTCGTTTCATACAATTTTAGCAAGGAACACGTCTTCCCTACTTCATATTATTATTATTTATCTCTCTCCTCTTTATTCTCGGAAATGGAGTTCTCTCAGAACGGATGCTGGTGGAAAAAATAGTTGAAAAGGAAGGGGGGAATAAACCTCACTGATACGTTTCCATTGTGTGATTGTGAGAGGGAAGAAGAAAAGATGAAGTGAAGAGGCCTATTCCTATCCCTGGTTTATGCACATTCCGTGGTTCCCTCCAGTTCATTATAAGACATAATGACTCAATCCTCCGCCAGAAGCCAAATGGATATAAATGTAGTATCTTTAGATGAGCAAAGGGGAAAACGTTGCAACTGGAGAAAGTATAAAGCTTTTCAAATACTGGCTTCAGTACAGACAAGTGAGAAAAATACGATTTCTTCGTGTTGCTTTTCATGAATGAAAGCTAAAAATATCTTAATCAACAATAATACAGAAAAACACCACACCATTTTGATGAAGAGGAAGGAAGGATTTCCCTTCATTTATTTATTTCCTTTCAAGGTTTATGTCACACTTGAGGAAATGATACCAAAAGATAGAAATAGAAGCATCCACGTGAGATCAGGATTATTCTAAAATGGCAGGAGATATCGTTTGCATAATGGAAGCATTTTTTTGGAGTCCTCTAAAAATACCACTCACAAGTTGGAATGATGGTAATGCCCTTCCTTGCTCTTTTATCCTGCACTCAAGGGCTCCCAGCAGTTATTTAGCGTGATGCTTGCCGCTCCAGGCTAAAATACTTTTCACTCTGCACTTTTCAAGAAAAAGAGTGCAAAAACTGGTGGATGGATACATTTTTGGTTCAGCGAATTTTCTCCTGAGTGGCATATGTCAGCTGCCTACCTATAATGCACTTTTGCTTTCAAAGAAAGTCGTAAGTGTGTAGATAGTAGGTAGGTACTCACTTGCAGACATTTTCTACAGGACTTACATTTACTTACCAACAAGCACAAGTCACAAGTAGTATCTTTTCATTCTGAATAATGGATAAATGACACCCTGTGGCCTAATTTCCTCCCAGAGCTTTTCCACTCTTTCTCCTCTTGTGAGAAAAGACGGAGTCAGCCAAGCGGATGGAATCTCTGCTTCTTATTCAACAAGCCTTATATACATACACGTCTTATCTCCATGCATGTGTAGGAAACGTACGTAAGTAATAATGACATTGCAAATATTTTGCTGTCCCCTTTTCCAAACCCGGCCTACTGAGCACCCAGATATGCGGTTAAAATATTACACAAAAGTAGTAAAATGGGCTGTGTGTTAGTTTTTTTTTCTTCCTTAGAAAAAAGATACATTCTCCGTGCTCGTTTAGCAAAACACTTGTCACAGACTTGTTCCATTTCATGTGTGACGATGAAAGCAAAAAAGATGAATTTATTACTGAGGTCCGACGTTCCATGAATAAAAGTGTCTCTTACTTGTCGTCCCTCCCTTCTACCTCTTGTACATGATATATCAGCTTTTTTTTTCTTTGCAAAATAATGCAAAATTTTTTAATGATTTACGGCCCTTCCTTTCCCCATTTTTTGCATTTTAAATGAACACCCGTCCTTTGTATTTCTTTATGGATTGCATGACATTATGAAAGAGCTACAAGAAAGTGGTGGGCTGATATAAAATATAATATTTTAAATAACCCATGCCATGCTCCACTTAATGGTATTGATGGAAAGGTAGTACTACTGCATAATTTTTTTTTGTTCTGTTCAGTTGAGTACTTTCACGAGTAGATGTATGTGCTGGCCATGTTGATTATTAGCATTGTCTCCTGGTTTTAGTGTCGCAGTCGTAGGGCACTTCCCGATGAAGTTTGCATTGGAAATGGAGCAATACACTTTAGTTCTTCTGGGGCATCAACAACTCTCTTCAAACACTTTTTTTCCTGAAGGATACATCTTGAAGGATAAGGAATAATAAATGCGTAGCTTACTTACAAAAAGTATTCGACAAAAATTTATTACTCCGCCACTATCCATCTTGAACAGAAGAGTCCTTCCAGCAAAAAAAAGTCCTGCAGTGTATTATATAATGTACACTCAAAGGTGTATATTTTCCCCTTACCTCATATATCAGGATTGAAAAAATAAAGGCTCATGATGTAGACATGAGATACTTTTAATGTAGATGGATAGCCTCTTACCCGCGGCCCTTCTAGAAATAGACTAAGCAACCTGGAGTGCACTGCAATACCATACATTCCTTATTAGAAGGGAGAAAACTGGATAGCAAAATGCTCTTTAAAAATGTGAACTTGTCCATCCATGCAGGAGTAAGTATATTTTTCTTTTCCTTTTTTGAAAAAAAAGAGAAACGAATGCTTTAAAAGAATTTTTCTTTCTTTTATTCTCTTCATCTCCCCTCTTCTATATGTCACGTCATACTCATTCATTGTAAGATGCACAAAGGTTAGGCTACATTTTAGGTATATCTGCTGTGTTGTATATTGAATATCGCATTGTGGATATCTTAACTCTGTGTGTTTGCTCATGATGGTAAAATATTTCCTTCTTTCTCTTCCCCTTTTTTCCATTTCATTCCGCTTAAGGATTTTCCCAACACCTTTTTGGTGTTCTTAAGAATTATTTTTCTATTTTGGTTGTTATGTATGGTTATACGTTGGCCACTCCGTTTCCCCCATCCCATTCTCATGTCAAGTGGGAAAGGGCAGAAAAATCTCAGCGTAATGTATTGTTTTTCTTGCCAAAAGCTCTGTGCAGCAAGCATGAAATCCTTATCCCTCTATTTCCGAATATTCCTTGACGTAGTATTTCCATTTCAAGAAAAATGAGACAGAATAACTTTTTCAAAAATGCTTGATTATTTTCCTCCTTTACTGAAAATAGCGAAACCAGCACCATCACGATTACTTTTTTAAGCTTATCCATTAAAATTCGGATACTCCAACAAAAATTACAACTATCTATTCTCAGACACATTCCATCTCCATTAAAATAACACCACAGTAAAGAAATTAATCGAGTCTGGAATATTTTTAACAAGCGTCCTCATGCCTATTTTTAGAAGAAGAAAAAATGGCTGCATTATAATTTTACTACTTCTAAGAACATTCTTTACTCCATTATATGTATACCAGGAAGGATCCCATCTTCATCATTATCAAGAGAATGAAGATGGTAAACACTTGAAAAACATTTCGCCATTGTCTCTCTTCCTCATTTCCCTTTCTCAAACTTTTCTCCTCCAGTAGTCATCTGTAAATATTCAAGTAGTTATAAAATACAAACTCTTCCCAGATTTCTCCGTATTCCTCTTACTTAATTCAAGTCTCTCAAAGTTCTACGGAGAATCCTTCTTCCTTCAGGGCAAAAAGATGGGTATTAGTATTACGAAATAATAATGTGTACACACACATTATTACAAAAAGAGCCCTTCTTGTGTGCGTTTCCCTGTATGCTGAGCAAAGGAGGGGAGGATAGTAATAAAAAGTCAAGTCGAATCTCTCGCGCCAACATTTAGTCGTTTATTTTACTCGTTTTAATACACAATAAATATAATTTCTAAAGCTTTAAAGTACTAACGAAGGAAGTGAAAGTAGCAAAAGAAGCATTAGCATCTGTCTGCTTTCCTAGAATTTTTCTGCTTCGTTACGTCTGCTTCCTTCTTTTCCTCCTACATTTTATTCTTTCACTCCTTCTCTCATTTCTCAACTGGAGAAAGAGAGAAAGAAGGAAAGTGTTTGTACATTTGTAATAGTTAGTTTGCAATGTGTAGATGCAAAGCGTTTGCAGAAGCCAACGCATTTTTTGGCTCTATTTTTCTCTTACGCAATCATTTCATTTCAGTGTATGAGTAGAATTAGAATTCATTCGGATGTTTGCGTGTTCCCGTCACTATTTGCTTCCCTTTTATTTCCCCTCCAGTGTACAAGAAGACAGATTGAAGAGATCTCTGGCCTTTTTTCCTTTTCAGTTTTTCCTCTAGCTTTTGGCTAGTAATTCCGGAGAAAATCCTAGTGTCTCATGGCTAAATATATTGCGCAATGATTTCCGTACAAAATAGTGTTTCACAGAACATAAAAATGTAAAAGATACCACGCAGGGTCGATTTTTCATCTAGGGGTTCCCTTAACAGAGAGAGAGTAAATTTCAAAAGAAAAAGCTTACACGTGGCTCGTGGCAAAAAGTTGCAAAGCGAAAAAAGAGAAAGATACACATAGACAGAGGGAGGAGGGCATTTCTTTAAAGTTCCTTACTTTCCCAATCCCCTCCTCACTCATTCACTTACAATCAGTTCATGTGTGTACAAAAGTTTATTCAACCTTTTCTTGTAATTGCCCAATCATTTAGCACGTACGCACCTATAGATATTGAGCCTCTGCCTGGGAGGATTGTGTGATGCGACGTTTTGATAAAGTACAAAAACACACTTACTTTCCGGGAGGTGAAAGGAGGGAGTGGAACAGTTTCTATCTTTAGAGTAGAGAAATTGTCTTCCCGTTCCAAAGTCATAGTCATCCATTCATTAATAATTCACGTATTGACTCCCAAACACTAAACTTACCTTTTATGCCCACATTTCCCAACAAAGCCAAAAATTCTTCTCTTTGGCTGCTCCACTTAATTCCTTACTTAAAGGTAATAATAGACTTGCTACTGAGTTATTCACCGGGGCATGCATTATAAATATTTTAGTGAAGGTGACGAAGGACGAGTATCCTTCTTTTCCTGTCTGCCGCTGTCTATTATTGTGGTCACGCCATAATATAACACCCTCATCCCACTGGCCCTGTTTGGCCGCTTTCACTTTAAACAGTCGAAAGCATTTTTTTAATAATTTCCGCCAGACCAAGTAGATACTTAACCTATTCAAATAAAAAAAACTGACTAGTCTAAAGATTATTACCACCATGCATAATTAGTTTACTACTTTGAACACAAAACAACAATGGAAGTTTGGAATGTCGGTCAGAAGCACGAAGACAATTGTAGCCATTCCGCTTTATTAATGCCACTTTCTCCACGACCTTCTTTCATGTTTTATCTATCTGCTTACCTTCCGAAAATTATATAGGATATAATGTTATCAAGAGAAAGGATCTACAGCCATCTTTTATTCCATCCCTTTTCTTTCCTTTTTTATTCCCGTTCTCAAGGTAAAGAAATGGGTTGCCAGTCATATCGGGAAGTCATGAGATAAAAACGGTGTGTTTTACTTAACTGGCTTAGAGTATGGTATAAGCTGGAGCTTTCTTTTAGTCGATCCGTTCGTTCCATATCTGAATCCTCCATTCTATTAATATAATATGAATGCGTGCCCTTCATCCATACTATATTACAAAAAGGCATTTTGCTCCTGTTTTCTAACCGAGAAGAAAGAAAGCGGGTTATTTTTCTTATCCCTTATCCTACTGTCATATAAAATGCCAATCCCAATAAAACAGGTCAGTATTATATCGGCTGGGTAAGTAGGTAGCCTTATGACTGCTTACGTAACTGTAAAAAAAGTAGTTTTCGGCTTCTGTTTGTTTTATAAGCTCTCCAATAAAAAATGGTGTATTGTAGAGAGTGATAGTGATGTTCTACCTAACTGATTTATATTTTAAGTGTTAAGGAGAAAGGGGGATACGTATCAGGGTTGGAATAACGACTTCTCTGTCTGGTCTACTTGTCTGACAGTGTGAAGTCAGAAGGGATTTTGGTCGACCGCACACAAAGTAAAAATTTGCATTTCGCTTATCCTGCAACTTTACCTACTTAGTGTGTCTTTTCCGTAGTTTTCAAGAGGTATAATTTGGATTTCATTTGAATTGAAAGCTCTTACTTTGTTCAATTTTCGGATGCTTTTTTTCGCTCCATGTGCCCTTGAAATGTCTCTCCACGTTTTTGTGGAGAAAGACTAGATAAAATATGCAAAGGTACGTGCCCGACCTTTAGTATGTCATTCGTTGGGGGAATAAAAGAAAGTTGCTTGCTAAGAAATTCAAATTAAAAATATATCTTCCATCTTTTCTTGTCCTTTCTGTATAGACGGTTTATGGCTTTGACCTTTGATTGAAGTATAAAAAAAGAAATAAAAGTGACGCTTCATGTAAGGATAAAATGAAGTATTTTAGATTGCAATAGCACTTGTCATAGGGCTTGGATGAAGACACGTGCACACACGCGATTGGAAAATACGAAATTGATTGAGGAACTGAAATAAAAATATTAGCTTTCTAAAATAGCTTCCGTTTTGGCTTCCCACGAGATTTATATAAGTTGTGGGGGTATTAAAATATGAATACCGTTCTTTGATAAAAGCCAATTTTTTCCCATCTTCCTTTCCCATCGTCGAGACTCATTTTTATTACTTCGTCGGAACAAAATTGCCGGAAGGAAGACTAAAAAAAAGTTTTGTACGGTGAGGCTGGAGTAATGCGAGAGAAAGTGGAAAGATATGCTTACTTACGACATTGTACCCGGAGGAAGGAGGATAGGGCATTGCAATAATGATGATGACGATACGTTTTTCCTTGCCAAACGTCAAAGGTTTCTCTTGGTTTGGTATTCATAGAGCATAACCATTTACTCTTCCCTCCAAAAAAAATAATCTTTTTTTTTTCGCCTGTCTTCTCTCCTGTAACTCTTTAACAGTTAGAGCACATCAAGGTGCAAACCATCATCCTCCCCGTCACACAAGACTAAAGAAGAAAGGTGAAAAGTGAGAAAATTCGTAAATACCTTCAGTCACCAAAGAAAAAGTCTTGACATCTGAAATAGAACTTTCTTCTGCTTTTCTCATTCCCTTCTTAGGATGGATAAGAAAAGTCTCAGGTCTGGGAATTAAAAAAGGTTTGTATCCAGAGAGCAACCGTACCAGAACATATCATCCCAGTCAAGACTTTCTCCTTGACTGACAAGCCCATCTGGTAGTCCACCCGCCGGACCTGCGTAACTTCTTTTCAAAGTAGAGAAGCCAGAAAACCACGATAATGTAAAAATATAACGGAAAAGGATCTCATTTTGTTACACCTCTCTTCCTGTCGTAACTTTCCCTTTTTTGCCAGAGAAAATCATTCAGACTTTCACTTTCCTAACAAGACAGAGAAAGTACAAGGCAATTCTGCGATGAAAAAGTTTTCCTTCTTACTTTCTCCCAGAAAAAAAAATAAATGAGCCGCCATCGTCAACGTCCTTAACGTGCCCTGCAAAAATACGGCAGCACGAGGACTCAACTTTGTAAAATAAAATGATATTTACAATATATATAAAGCAATTGTTCCCTATCACGCGTGCCTACTTTCACATATGCCTTCCACCCGTCGAGCGTTTTCTCTGGAGTGTAATAATAACCCTGAAGAGATACATTTTTTCCCGTTCGCTACGCACTTTTTTTCATCCTGCCGGCTTTTTTCGGTCGTCGGCATCCTTTTTTATTCACTAACATTAAGAAAGTTTTTTGACATGCAATACTCTCGCTCTCTTCCTCAGACTTGGAGAGTAACTGTTGTTGTGTATGTGTCTATGGGATGGAAAACGACGGAGCGTTATCCCTTCTTTATTGCGTACCAGGCGGAGTCTGTATTTATGCGGATATTTAAACGGTTTAACTGCTTTTACTCAACAACTTTCTCTCCTTCTTTATATTTATGTATTATCATCAATATAATAAAATCGTTTCGTTGCGTGATCCTTTCATAGCGAAGCGTATAGCTAAAAGCTGTAGTCTTATCCGCATGCATCTGTAGCCAGTAGCTATTATATAATGCATAGCCTTATGAATCCATGAGTAGTATATATCTGATACAACCAGCGAAAAAAATGATTTCGCAGCTACATTACTAATGCTTTTAGCAAATTGTAAGTGCCCTAAGAACCTTAAAGGGAGATGGCTTATTTTCTTTGCAGTTCTCTAGTGACAACATTTTCTACTCATTCAATTTTTTTCTTTTAATAGAAGAAAAATATGCTTTTGACTTCCGTACTTTGACTTGAGTTCACCATACGTATATCGTTCTGTGAGAACGTGAAGAGCTTAGTTTTCTTTTCCCAGTCAGTCAGTCAGTAAAGTTAATTTACTATTTTTGCTTCCTGCCATTCTATATCCCGACATTAGGAGGAAGAAACCTTTGGTGCTAAGCCTATAAGCTTTTTTCTGTCAATCCAAGAATCAAAGAAGTATTCAATATCGGGACAAACATAACATAATAGACACTGGTTTGCTCAATGCGGCACGACAAAAAAGAAGTAATAATAGAAGTAGTTAATATCACGTGTCCATCCATATACCTTAGGTTTTGATGATTGCTTTGTATTAACAGTCTCAAATCTCAAAAGAAACAGAAAGAGAAAAAGGACTCCGGTCAAAGTACCCAGTCATATGGCTGTCAACAGTACAATACAATAACGTAACCTAAACCGGATGGAAAGTGAGAGATAAATATGAGAAGGGAGAGTAAAACACTGGTTGTGTTCTCCCCATGATGTAGTATAAAAGGAAAAGTCCAAGAAATCTAATGGAAACGTGTGTGTGTATAGTAGCGCAATATATAATGGAAGGAGAAAGGGAACCGG
>JAQGAI010001779.1:0-13751 GCA_034696905.1 Lepidocyrtus violaceus
AATCATCTCATTCACTCAAATTCATGCATAGATTACAACTTATTTAGGCACTGCTGTTTTCGCCATCGTGAATGAGTTGTCACACAATCCTTACTAGCTCCACCCTAAATAAAAAAACTAAAGCACTGACAAAAGCAAAATAAATATTCACATTGCATTAGATTCGTTACTTAAAAAAAACAACAAAAGCATTAGCAAAATCTAAACCAACTTTATTTGGGGAAGAACAAAAAACTCACAATAAAATAGTGATGACAAGACAGTAGTCAAAGTCAAGTTGGGGTTTTAATGTTTGTTACTTCCTGCAGTTGATTTTGCTGGAATCAAGGAAAGGATCGAACTTGATAAAAAATAAAGTGCAAAAATTCGTAATAATCCTGAGCAACTCTTGCCTTACTGTTGTCTACCTCACGAACTATAATTTTGTGTTTTCTACTTCCTTGTCAGTTTTTTATCCTTATATGCTAAAAATCAAGTGTAGATTTACTCTTCGCTAATTTCGAGTCGCGTTTGATCGTGAGTCTGACGCAAATTTCAAAGAGATTTAGCTTGCGAAGAAGAACAATGAAAATGAGATGACGGTAGCCCTTTTTCAAAAACTACAAGGTTCTTACTTTTAAATACGATTTGAATAAATGTTGCAAGCATTGATTTTTTTTTTGCTAAATTGGTAGAGCATTGACAAGCTCATAAAAAGTACTTCACGTATTTGTCAAAGTCACTGGCAAGTGTGCAATTCTAAAATATGATTTTCGTGGTTACTCATCCGTGGTTTTCTTGTTTGAAGGTAAAACCATAAATCGTGAAATTATATACGTAAGTAAGAACATTTAAATTCCTTCTTTTAGTAGAGTACGCTCATGTAATTTTTAGAATTGTTTTCGTAGGAAGATGAAGCAAAGTATGTGCTTAGCTCCTTTTTCTTGTTATGATGCTGGGCGGAAACATAGGTTTGAATAGGAGTTTAACATGAATAATGAATTCATTAAGTCCACCTTTGAAATCTGGACACGACCACGGCGTAAATTTTCAGCCCGAGGGGATTTGTCTGTTTTTTAACCAAAATGAATGTACAAATCATTATTTACCTGGATTGAGATTTGCATTTATTATGCAAAAATATTAGACGTACACAATTGGTAAGATGTAAGCAGAAATAAAAACTGATCATGCTTATATTGTTCTTTCAGGAAAAAAAAACAATAAAAAAAGTTGCGTATTTAGTCTGGAACAACACATGAATAAAAATTATTACATAAAAATGTTAGCTGTGTGATGACGCGAAAGGGTTTTTGTATATCAGTTTGATCACAGAGCAATTTCTGTGAATTGTGATTGCGATGTAGGAAGCAGATTGATGATTATGATTACTTATTCAATTCCACAAATCACAATCAGTCAAGTCAGTCGCGTTCACTGTATGATAGGATCGCAAATCCCGGTAGTCTACACACGAGCCTCTTTTTTTGTAAGCATAAACAATTTTATTCTTGTTGGACAACACCAAGACAAGTTACTTAAGGGCGGACCAGGATCAGTGCAGTGTAGTAAGATGACTCATTGTTAGGTATATTGATGTTAGTCAGGGCTAGTTTATAGCCTCAGAAACCACTTTTAGGTATTTGGTTGGGTTCGAGAAACGCTCCAGCGTAAAACCTCACAGTACAACCATTTGAATTTAAAACATCTTATCAGATGCTGGATTAGCATTTTCTACAACCTTACTTGAACAATAAGATCTTAATTCTACACATGTGGGAATATTTCATAGATGAAGTTTTTTTTTTTGGAATTGAGGAATGCACTTGTAGTTCTAACCACGATTATATCATTGTACTATGATACGTATGACGCAAGTTGTTTCGCAGAAACTAGTAGGTATGTACAGAAGTTGAATGTGATCTTAACATTGCATGACTCTTCATTTTTTTGCCTTCCTTATAACGAACAGAATATTTTCATTTTCGCGGTTGCTGGTCATTTCATTTGCTACGAAATCTTTGCAATCGTCAAGCGAAACATTTTGAAAAAACATACTCGCCAACGCCAACTAACCATAACTTCTGATGCTTTGCTGGTCCGGGCTTGAGATCTGCCCTGGAATTTCCCAATAAATTTTCATGACTCTCAAGAAGATAATGATGATGAATGGGTTTCCACCTGTTGGCGTTCCTTTTTTGGTATATGTACTGTCCATTCTAGACAGACGCGTTTTGAAGGAAAAATATTATCATTCATTTTCTTACACGGGTACTGTACTAGTATTTTGCCAGTCATTTTCGACAATTGTCAACGGAGGAAAGAACAATGCAGAGAAAATATGTTTGTGGCCACTGCCATTTTGGTAATCATCATTAGCCATTATTTGTCATTAGATATTCGTTTCCATTATCACCATCACGTTCTATTTTTTTTTCAATTACTGTCCACCTCATCAACTTGCTATTTATGATCAGTATCCTATTCGTCGCGGGTGAAGGTTTATAATAATAAGTAGAGGGAAGATGACAACGGTCATTACGGAGAAGATGAGAAGGATGATCATATTTAATGGTTGTAAATGAAATGGAAATTGCTCAGCAGTTTAAGAACCAAAATCTTTTTGGGTGATGTGATATGATATGAGTAGGATAATTGTTGTCCCGTCGTGTCCTATAGGTATCCTACATGGATTGCTAATTACCTTCCTGATTTACGACCGAAAAGGAAAGGAATGGGATGGATAATGCAGAAATAATGCAAGAATGCAACCTTCTCCTGCTTCAAAAGATACATAAATTTTGAGCCGGAATATGAGAATGTTTTTGTTTTCGTAAATATTTATGAGGATTCAGCAAAGGCGATGTGGAAATGGCAAAAAAACAGAGAGATAATAATGTCGTGTGGAAGTGAGCCCACCTCCACAGAAGCAATGACAAATGAGTAACGATATTTTTTAACTGTTCTGTTAAAGTTTTAAGATTGCGTTTTGTAAGCTGCAGAGATAAACGGATGCAGTTAAAAAGTAGTAACATATTTTTAAACTGCTCCACAGCTATATTGTTATCGTTAGCTCCCCGTGCAATTAACCACTTTATCCAATTGAGCCAACATAGCACAGAGTTTACGTTTTTTCATTGCTATAAATGTTTCGCTTGTAAAATTACAAGTTAGAAAATTATTTGTCATTCCACATTCATCATCTATTTTTTACAAGGTGAATGGGAATAGGTTAAGTAAAATGTTTTTTGTGCTAAGCTGCTGGTACAACACAATAATCTGATCAGATAAGATGCTCACTTACAGAAGTCAAAGAAATGAGATGAAGCTGATAGTTATAATGCTTTGGATGTTGCGAAAAACGAAAGTAAATGAATGATATTATATTTTTTGTTAACTACGTTTTCGCAACTTTTGAAGAACATAAAAACGTAGCATTGTTTACCTAACTAAGAGCAAAATCATCGTCTTAATTTTATTGATACTGTATTGGAGATGATAAATGATTGTAAATGATAAAAATGGCATTCAATTTACGGTTATTAAGAATTATGATAGTCTTCTGTTTTCTTTCTAATCGTGCAGCAGTGCAATGTATAAATGGGCTAGGCTAGGCTTGTAGCATTTGCAGTTGAAGATGTGACGGGGATGATGATAAATTGAAAACGATTTTTTTTTTGCAAAAATACTTTTCAGTGGCAAATAGCGTGATTTTTATTTTGTACTGTTGGGTCAGGTAAAGCAACAATGTGACGTTGAGTAGTATAACAAGAGACAAAGAAAAATTTCTTTAAAAAAATAAAAAAAATTGTTTCTGAAGGTCATAAGCAAGATATATATTATGTGTTACGAGATGATACGATGTTTGTAAAATACCAACCAAATATTCAAACTTCCACATAAAACTGTAATGTTAAACTTTTCTGTGTATTTTAAATGGAATTTAAAATTTAAATTTAAAATTTAAAATTATCGTTTCAGTTTTCCTAGTTCTAACTTTAAAAGCAAGGATTATAAACTGACTTAAAATAATAGATGAGTGAACTGTAATTAATAACATTTTGATGTAATATTTAAAAATAGCTCGGAGGGATTCTTGAAGAATGAGAATACCGCGACGTAAGCTTGATAACATGCAATTTTACAAGGATAAGCTTGTGAACACTTTTGATACTTTTGTATAAGAGTGGGATGACACGACACTTGATATGATAATGATATGGGATGAGTATTAACCTTAAAAGAAGAAGTTTAAATTAGCGTGTGTGCCTTTTACGATCACATGGAGAGGTCAAAGGCAGGCGTCAGAAAAGAAGTACAGTATGCCTAGTCATAGTCAACAATGAAAAAATCGTAACTGTAATGGGGACTGCTGGCTAATAAATGTTTTGAATTTTAAAGGTGAGCAAAATAAGTTCTCATGCTCACCTACCTCACGTCATGTCATATTGTTTGTACGGAGATTTTGCAATTGTAATAAATAGTTATGGTGAGGACATGCTGATGGATGATGAATAATGTGATGCTGTTTTTTTTTAAAGTTTAAACTGTCTTGTACAATCGTTTACAAGAACAATGTGGAATTAATTAAAATGATGAAAAGGTGAAGCTAAAGGCGATTGTAGGCATATTATGGCTGTAGATTTTAGACTTTGGAATTGGTATGTAATGTTTTGGAAAGAATGATTGTTCGCTTCTTGAATTCTGAATTGTGCGGATGCATACTTAAATGCGGCGCGAATGACGTAGGTATGTAGTTATGTAGTTAAATAAAATATTTATATTTACTTGAGCAGGCACATTGTAAACTTTAAAAGTAATGTTTTGTAGTGCCGTGCCTTGTTTGATAGTGGGTCCAATGTTACGATTGACACTTGAACGGAACAAGTGAAATCATGGCCAAATCATGAATTAAAGATTGGATTATTTAAAAACTGAAATTGATAGATCGGTTTGACATAATGTGAAGTGGTTAAATGATGAAATGGCAAATTAAATGTTATTTATTCGCAAATTCAGAATGACAAAGAGAAATTAGAAAATCAATTACAACATCCTCCAGTCTAGTTGAGTCTAGGTAGGTAGGTAGGTACATCGGTAGTTTGTGTACCGATTTCTTACCTATAAACATAGGTTTTACTGGAATAAATCGGTGATTGATTGGGTTCATTTACTCATGGCGGGTTCATTTACTGACCACTACAACTAAACAATAGATGCCACTTAATTCTCATGTATTCCGTCACGAAGTTTCATAATATTTGATCAGTTCCATAACAAGTAGAATATGATAGTGGGGAATTTGCTGAATTCCAATCCTTGAAATGCCGAGCTTGCGTCATTGTCATGTAATTGGGTACAGCTAATGTAACATACTGTTCAATAGAATTGTATTTTTAAACCCAATCTTAAAACCGGTGCCTGGAAAAATTGGCTAATTTTTGATTTACACTTGACCTCGACCTTTGCTTAAATGGGATAGGACAATGAAGAATTTGCCATTAATTGAAATTGTGCAATGTGACCCATTTCTCAGAGTTCATCTGCCAATCATTTGCCCGATTTAGATAACTTTCATTGATGACGTCAATAAAGTATGGTCTTTGATAAGCCGATTCACCCTTCTAACAAGTGATTGTTATGCAAACAGCCTCATTCAGTTGTCCGTGTCATACGTAATAATTATGTTATCATGAAAAATCCGGATAATTGAAAGAATGATACTGATACTGATAAGTATCGGCTTTGTTTGATCTCGTTAGACTGACATGGGTTATCCAAATATTTAGTCACTGCATTGTCTAGCCTCTCTTATCGAAACAGATGCTAATTGAAGATAACTGCCTATTTATGCTTAACTTACGAAATAAAATCGTAGGTAATTAAGTTGGATAATCCCGTAAATGTTTTTGTGATCCACTGATACTGACTGATAACCAGAAGTCAGTCATGTGGGGAAAATGTGATATAATGTGCCTAAATATACTTTGCAAAAAATCCTTTGTTAGCAAAGAACATATGTAGATCTATTTATAGTGGGTTATATTGACCGTTATTGGCATACGATGGTGAACTATTCCAGTATATGTAAATTCAAATCGTTAGTTTTGCGTGATCATTTCATTTCATAGATGAAGAAAGAATGGCAAAAGAAAATGGCATTGGCCATGCTAGGAAGCGATTCAGCTGTATGAAGTAGATGTACTGTAATAATATCGACAAACATACATATAGGCACTCCAAAAGTCCAAGATTGAAGGTTTTGTCCAACAACCGAAATTTTATATCCCGCTGACTGTAATAAGTCCCCTCTCGTCCATTGGTTACTGCATAATAATGCCTTGTCCAACTTCCTTGTCCGTGTTGGGGCTGCCCTGGACATGACAAAAAAGCAGTCGCTACATAATACTAGTGGCACACTATTGTTGTTACATGCTGCCAATATTACAGTAATTTGCATAGGTACCAATTGCTATGAAAGAAAGGTTGAATGACCCTACTTCCAAAAGTCTTTACCAATGTCCGTGTTATATTGAGAAAGCAACTTTATTGCAGCTTGGAGAGTTTGGAACGGGTCTACTGTACAGAAGCAGTACGAATGGAATCGATTTCACATATTAGATCATCGTCACTTACAACCGTACATTTTCTAATTCCTCAAAAATTACATAATGGAAATTAGGAACGATGTTCCCATTCCAATACTCCACAAGAAAAACTGTCGGATGGCAATAAAAAAAGTGTGCCAATTTCGTTTATAAGACAGTCAATTCACCTATCTATTTTGATTGCTGGATAATAAGCTTGCTGGATGGGAACTACTAACATAAAGGATGTCACACATGCCATTATGCACTTTTGTCGGTCTCGTTACTCCATATCTGTCATAGTCATAGTCATTGTAGTACAGAGTGTTCCATATGGCCCATCTTTTTTGTGACCTAGATACTCCTAATGGGACATGTATGGAACTAGGTGAATTTGACTAGCGTTTAAATTAGTTTCGTAATTCATCTATTTGCGATGTGGATTAGTTGTTCCCATTTTTATTGAATGCAAACCAGCCTTCAGCAAAATCCGTCATTACGTCAGGCTTCGCATTTATATGGCGGTATCATTTCGTTCCATGATGGAAAGAAAAAGTGGGAAGTACTACATGCGACTGGAATGACAATGAACAAAAAACGAAAAAATATTTTTTTTTCCTAATTGCTTAAAATTTGAATTGGGTCAAATGCATGCAATAAATGATAATATAGGTAAAAGTTAAGTTAGTCTACATTTGCGTTTATATGTTGTTCCAATATTTGTTTTGCATTTTACATCCTGTATTCGTTCTTATTTCACTGTATATTTTATTAATTTACCCAATTGCAATATTACGTAATTGAATTCCACTTCCATGTGCTACTCCTCCTGCATTCTAACTACATATATAGATTGTAATAGCAAACATCGCAGTTTGGAAACTCAAAAGGGCCACGTTAAGTAGTATAAAGGATATAGATGGAAATCTGATCTTTGAGATCTCGTGCAACCTGCCTCGCCTTAATTAATTGCACTCATATAATCATCATCATAATTATTATTTACCTTCACTTCCCTTTTAATTTCCAACATCGTATGAATCGTAGGTAGGGCTGCATGCACCGTAGGAAGACGATCAATCTTTCTTAATCTTCCGTTGCAAAGGCCAACCTTCAAAATCATCGCAGTCATTTACACGGCCGATTTTCATAAATTAAAACCTTCTTCCCTTAATTATTTCCCAGTGAGAAGGATAAGGATGGATGATTGGAATACCATGAAGGTGCTCACAAGTCTCGTGTACTTCCCTTCTTTTCTGATCTCACGCGATCATCAGTAAAACAAATGCTTCGTTATCATCGCCTGCCTTGGTTGGTACAAGCACTGCGTGGAGGCTCCTGCAATGAAGCGTTCAGAGATATGAACGCGACAGGAAGCTTGGCAAATTACGATTTACATTTTATATACCTGTCTATTTAAAATGTACTTGGCATCTCCATCCGCAAAAATATTTAGAAATACTGAATTGAAATGTCTTACTTTAAAATCCAAGTTGAAACGCAAAAATAGCTGGCGATGAATGAACCCAGTCACCCACAGAATAACAAAAAAATGCAATTTGTATTGATCAACGAAGTGGCAAGGAATTAAAATCATTGTTATTCCATCCACCCAGGATTATAGATCCCCGCTGATTTGATAATCAAATCATCATCAAATATCAAATGAAATCACGGCATACCTAGTATGGCAGTAAGAATAGCAGAATGAATGATAAATTAGATAAACACACACCTGCCAACACTGCTTCCACTTTTGTATCCGATGGCCAATTTTTGTCTGCCTTTTTATCATCGTGCAAATTTCATTTCTATCTATTTATATGTGGAATACCGTATGATTAATGTTAATTTGCAGTTTCTATTGTTGTCCATGTATCGATATCAAAAACGCTCATAGTACAAAAGTTTGTATTATATGCCAGCTCCAATTGTGTTGGAGTATGCATACCATGTCATGGAAGGAACAAGTAGATGCAGACTATTAGATTGAATTCTATTTCATTCTCTATTCCACTTCTTTCTGTTCAAGGTGGCACTAACTATATATAAAATAGCTTAATAGCAAAAGCACAATGACATCAACTGTGCCATGCAAATCTTCAGCAATAATTTCCAACTGTCTCATCCACCGTTGCCGTTAACACAATCAAACAGGCAAAGCTCGAAAAGAGTCATTATTGCCATGTACATTTATGACGTTTGCTGTAGCTCCGTAAATTATTCCATCAAGAGCTAGCAACACCAAAAAATGGCCACAGTTGCACATTCCTCTAAACTAGCATAATAAGTAAAATTTAAAGTTGAATTATAACAGCAACATCGGTAACGTTGAACGGTGATGGTGATGCTCTACTCATCAGTGATGACGATGACACTGTCGACCGGCATGAATGTGAATAGGGACGACTGCGAATGTGTGATGCTCTAGTTAGGTAGTTAATAATGACTATTATCCTCTAGTTGGGGTATCCATTTCAATCATTTTCATTTCGTTCATCCTTCCTCCAATTAACCTTTTCGCTCCTTGTAATCCCACCACCATCAGCTTTTGTATGAAGAACAATAAAGTAGGCGGCTCAAACCCTAATAAATATACTTCTTTGCAACTATTATCTCTCATGAACATAATTACATTGTTATAGGATCAAGGGGCAGGGTGAGACAAAAGCAGTTACAAAGGTTCGAGGTGTCACGTTCACATTTTTTTCTCTCGTAATGATAATGATATGAAATATTACAAAATGGAAACGTTATACGGTAGTTTAATGACAGATTAGGGAGATTAGTTTAAAGTGGAAGATAAATATAAAGGGTCCGTCGGTCGTGTATGTTGCAGTGCGCTTTAGTTAGTGCGTAGGTATATGTAAGGGCAGTTCTCATCCATTATAAGCAAACCTGACAATGGTAGTTGACCTTTCTTCCCAAAAATGGAGATTGGAGGGCGAGGGAAGAAACTTCATAATTTATGGGAAAATTGTAACGAGTTTGACATTAAATATGTGTACTATTTATTTACCTTCCGCAGGCAATTCAAGGAGGGACCGAAGTTGATGGTGGTGACCACCCCAACTTCCCAACATTCTGAGCTGATCTAATTTCTCGAGCTTCACCTCACACTGTTACATCATGGGAAAATTTTCTTATATCCTCCTATCAGCGACCTTGCTGATATCTTTCGCTTCCCACCATCATGTCTCTGGATACAGTACAGGGGCTGATGAGTCCGTTTGTGATACAATGATACCGGGCCATGGACCTGCACCCCAGACATCAGACAGTCCTTACAAAGTCACTTTTAGCAGGGAAGCTCTCCAGGGTTTCGAAACTGTAAATATTACGCTGACATCCAAGAATGGTCAGGATATTTTTAAAGGGTTCATCATCCAAGTGAGGAAACCGGGAGGGAATGATGCTGTCGGGGAGTTCACTGATAAAATTGTGGACACGAATGCCAAGCACATGAAGTGTTTCAACAGGAAGAAGAGTGCGATGACGCATGTATCATCACAGGACAAGAAGTCCGTGACGGTGGAGTGGATGGCGCCCAATGATGCAGATGCAGAGTACCAAGTATAGTAAGTGTGGAATACACAATAAGTACCATTGCTAATAATACTAATTTTTATTTTACATTGTCTCCGAAAACCTTTATTCATTTGCAACATTTAAATTTTATAGCTACACTGTTGTTGGAAACGATGGCGGAACTTACTGGACAGCAGTACCTCATCCAGAGAAACTCCGAGTTACGAGAAATGTCCAAGCTACGACAACCGCTGCTCCAATTGTAAGATTTTTACGAACTACTTTAGACCTAATTCGTTGAATTTGGTAATTTAATTGATCATTTTTTTGCAAACATATACAGCAAGCTGCGTCCACCAAGCAGCTGGAAACATGGCGTGAGGTATATGGTGGCTGTGGAGAGAGCAAAGGTTGTTTCGGGACTCCCGGAAAATGTGTAGAAGAATTTGACGCATCCTCCAGCAACCCAACGGTCTGTGACATGATCGTGACCTGGGCTAAAGACGGGGAGAAGAACCGTTTCCAGCTTAGTGCCGCCTACAGTGGTACTGGTTATGTGGCTCTTGGGATTTCTACAGATCAAAGCATGGTATACCAAAACATTTTCTCTTGTGTACATTAAAAATCAACACTTACAAAATATAAACAAGAATTACTTAATTAATCATCATAAATTTACAGGGTGCTGACTCCGTTGTAGCATGCGGCTTTGATGGAAGCTCCGTCGATGTGAAGCGCTTCCACAACCCTGGTTATTCCAACAAGATCCATACCGTACGTATCACACTGCATAGTTTAAAGCTCAACTAAGCAAAGATAATTAATGATGGTGAACCTTAATTTAATTATATGTTTTGATTTTAAATGATTTTCAAATAGGATCCAAACTTGGGTATTCAGAACAAAGAAATACGAACCAACGAGGACGGAGTACTCTACTGCAAATTTGAGCAAACCAACCATCAACTTGAGGACCTCAACATTGATTTTGACAATAACAATTATCATCTTCTCCTGTCCAGAGCTGCTGGCTTAAGTAAGTAACTGAAATATTTTAGTCAGTTATAACGGAGGAAAGAAAAACCAATGAAAGCAAAGAGGTGGAAATTTATAAATTTGTTTGTTTGTTCGATTTTTTAGGTCAAAACGCAGAATCTCTTCCAAAACATGGAAGTAACGATGATAAGGTGGCGAGCCCGGACGATGTCCATATTACGGATAACGTGATAATGGGCGCCAGCAATAACAACTGGCTTATCCAACTTCACGGCGGTTTGATGGTCATCGCTTGGTTGATGTGTGCTTCCACTGGGATGTTCACTGCGAGATATTACAAGCACACGCATACAGATTTTACCCCTGTCGGGAAGGCATTCTGGTTTGCTGTAAGTGCTTACTAGACAATTAAACCCATTTTTAGATAATGAGGGGGAATTCAAAATAATTTCGATTTTTAATTTGCAATGTTATTTTTTTAATGTAGCTCCACGTTTTCTGTATGGCTGCCACCGCCTTCCTGACAATTTGCGGGGCCATCTTTATCCTAATCCGCAAGAAGGGTTTCGACATCAGGGACTGGCATCAAGGTCTCGGCTGTGTTGTTGTTGGATTAGCCATTTGTCAAGTTGCGATTGCCCTGTTTCGCCCCCATCCTAATACCAAATGGAGGCCACTCTTCAACTGGCTCCATTGGGGGATTGGAAACACTGCACATATTGTTGGAAGTAAGCAGAATCTTCTTTTCAAAAAGCGGAATTCACCGTGAAGAAATATGGTTTGGAAACAATTTAAAAATTTCGATATTTAATTTCGTTTTCTCTCTTCTTTTCCAGTTGCCTGTATCTTCTTGGCATGGGATCTGGATTTGGCGGATCTCCAAAGATTTGGGGACAAATATTTGTGGATGTGGATCATGATGGCTGTCGTTTTGTTCCATGTTCTTATGCATATCGTCATGTCGGTGAGTGTTTGACAAGTTATTCAAAAGTTTCACTCAATAACTGCCTTATTTCACTCCTTCAAAAACTTACAATGTCCTTTTTAATTTCTGTATAGATCCACACATTGTGGGCAGATAGTCAACTAGATACCAACAACAAAAAGAGAGCTATGTTCCCAGGTCCGATGAAGCCCAACGGGCAGTCGTCAGAAGCACCGGTTAGAAGTTTTACAACTCTTTAATAAAATTTTGTTCAAACCTGGAAAATGACTGACTCAAAGTTATCCCTATTTAACTCTCATCGTTAACTTATTTTTTTAAACATTTTAATCCTTGTAGGGAACCGGATTCCGTACTTTCATGCTGTCCTTGTACCTCCTCGTGATGGCTGCCGGAGCCATCGCTTTGGTGGTCCTGGTATTCTGGCCTAAAGAATCAAATGACGAGGCAGGAGCACCGACCTCATAAACAACTACATTTAGGAAGAAATTAATTTAACTGATTTTTAAAGTTAAGATTTCTCGATTCAATTTTTGGAGAGATTTTCTTGGAGATTTCGTTCTTGCTGTGAATTGCAAACTGTGTCGAGAGTTATGCGTGAAAGTGTTCGTGTTCATTGTACATTACTTTATGAAATGTGTACTGAAGTAAAATGATAATTATGTAATATTTTAGATTAGACTTAGAATTCTAGAAGAAAATATGCTTAAGTAGTAATTATAAGAACTTGATGATTGTGATATCTGAAATGACTAGTTAAACAGTTGAAGAAATTTCAGATAAAAGTGCAATATTTACGAAGGCCAGAGGTAAACTTTAAAACACACCGCTTATTTTAGGGAAAAAAATGTTGTTTTTTTTTGCAACGCACCAACTTTTAATAAAAGAGCCATGATAGGACTGAAAATGAAAAACTTGCTATACCAATTTAGTTCTGTTAGTTAAATATACTTTACATGTTGTTTAAAATCAATGAGGGGTAATCAAGGTATTATTTAATTTGTTTATGCCATTTTAAGATAAAGATCGTCAGTTTTTGTCCGGAGCGTTTGTACTTTTTCTGCAATATGCAATGCCATGATTATCTAACACTTAGGTGTATACATAATTAATTAACGTATCAGAACTTGCTCTGGCCCTTGTCCTCTTTAGTAATTTAATCTTCTTTGAATGGCTTAATTTGTAATTTAATTATGCACATTAAGACTTTAAATATTATTTGCACGCAAAGCACATTTTTTTTAACTTTCGGATTTTACTGTGATGATTTTAATTAACTGATTGTACTTGATTATCTTGCTTTAATATATTATAAGATTGATTAGATCATGTAAGTTAATTTTACCGAATCCTATGTTCCATACTACTTGGATTGTCTGGATTTTTTTAGCATAGTACTAATTTGCACACCATTCTTTGAGAGAATAAAATGAATTTGAAGGATTCGGATTCGCTAAAAAATATACCTAATAAAGTTTAAAATATAAATACGTATCATAAACATAATAAACATCAAATTCAACAATTAAGTTTAATTGCATTTAAAAAAAGAGTACTACTATGCACCTATGTATCGAAGCTATAATGCAACAATGCTGCTTATGATAATTTATGCAAATCAATACTGTCCTCTAATTTGAATGTCAAAACAAAACAATTTTGACAAAAATTTGAATATTGAAGAAAGATTACTTGCAAATCTCGAGGGAAAAAACTTT